>JAVHNF010076625.1:0-11111 GCA_034783455.1 Micropsitta finschii | reverse complement strand
GATCATCTCCTTTGGCACCATTTAGGATCTAGGACTAAATAGGGATAACTTCTTTCCATGTATTCCTATGTATCCCCTGAGCCATGAGGTCTCGCAGGGTGATCTCACCAATAAGTAGCCGAAAGAGACAGTAGCACCACACGCATCAGTAAAGGGATACAGTGTGGTCTGGAGGCAATCCTCTTCACTGAATAAAAGTCAGAGGGGCTCCAATAGTCCTTGGCTGAGAAGCGGGTAATGCAGACTCAGTCTGGACACAACAGAGCACCTGTTGCATCTGATTTCCCAATCTGAATTTGTTCTAGTAAATAAAAAGCAAGCGAGCAAAATGGGAGTTGGGCAATGCTTCTTTACACATATTGTAGGAATGCAGTTCAAGGGGATCCGTGAACATCATGGGGATATTTTGCTGTGGAGTAGAGAACACATTGAGAGGGGGATGGCAAATGTATGCATTTGGACTGCATGTATGGCATTGGTGCCTTGCACAAAAGGTCTCTTCCTCCTCTGTCAGTTCTCTAAAGATGTTTCTGTATAGCTGCAAAGGCATTTAGGCAGTTGGTCAATAAACTTTGGGATAATCTGCTGGTGCAAATCATATCAGCTCTACTGACATCATGACAGTTCATGGGAAGGGAATGGCTTCTCTTCTGAGTTACCTGCTGCTAAAGACTTTTTTGTTTCTGCTTTCCATTCAGCTTTAACCCAGATGCTTGGGTCCCAGGTTTGATCCTAGTGCTTAAAAGGGTGGCAGGCCACCAAGCTGCCCTTGGGTTATTAGTTTCACACTGATAAAATTCCTCTCGCATGAAAGACCTGAGATTGCAGCTTCGTGTCCCCCAGTCTAGGTTCCCCCAAGAAGGGGCAGTGGCTATGATCTCCAGCAAGCTCTGCTGTGATGCACCATGTCACTACTGTGGAAACTCTCTGTGGGCCTCAATGGCCCTACGAGGAACAAAACTTGTGCATGGAAGTCAAGGAAGGCAAGCCCCTAGTGGGGGAAAATCTTAGGAGCGAAGTTTTGCTGATGAAAGACTAGTTTGGGATGAGAATATCCATTTCTAATTTAAACGTGGGCAGATTTGCCATATTGAGTATATCAGCTTGAATGGATGCTTTAATACTGAGCTAATTTATTCCTAAAATGGAACAGATGTTTCAACATATTTGGAAATTCAGCTGATGTAGGAGCCAGATTCCTCAGATAATTGACGAAGGGAAATATTCTCCCCACCTAAGGGGGGACTTTCAGACCCCTGTTTTCTGACCTCTGCTTTGGTGCAGCCCTCCTTTCCTCACTAGCCATTGAGGAAGTTTAGGGAGACCAGGAACTTAAACTAGACTGTGATACCATTCCACATATAACATGCATTAACTTTTTGTCAGCCCTGAAGTAGTCACACAGTGGGCTAGGTGATCATTGCATGTCCCTTCCAAATGAACTATTCCTACTCCCATTCTTGTTCTATTCTGTTCTATTCTGCTCTGTTCTGCTCTGCTCTACTCTGTTCTGTTCTGCCCTGCTCTACTCTGTTCTGCTGTGTTCTATTCTGTTCTACTCTGATCTGTTCTTTTCTATTCTGTCTCCAACCCCCGCCCTTGTTTTCTTTACATGTGATTCAAGCTGTTGAAGCATTAAATGCAGCTTTAAATCCATGCTGGGGACAGTGGGGGAAGATGGAAGAAGTATCAGGCAAGAAGGATCAAGGAAGATAGAAAAAAGATCAAGGGTTCACAAGAAAAGTGAAATCCATGGAGGTGAGGAAGGAAATAAATCCCTCCTTCAATCCATCACTGTCTTTCTTATGCCATTTTATGGGGTCTGTGGCAGTGTATCTTTGTGTATTTTGTTGGGTTAAGCAAGCCAAAGTCCAGAGCTGGAACATTGCCCTAAAGCCCAGATAATTTCACTAGAAATAGATTTAGTTCCCTTGATTTTGCTGCTGTGATTCTTAGATTAACTGTCTACATGAGTTAAAGCATAAATCATTAACACAGTTAAATGCAGAACCTTTTATGTTTCTTTCACCTCAGTCACTAAAGGCAGAAGAGCTGGTTTCACATAAGAGAGTGAACAGCCCAGGGACTCGATCACAGTGGTCATATCTCTTGCCAGAGAGATATGATCCAGGTTGCATAAGACTGCTTTTTCTCTGCCCCAAAATGCTCTTGCTCTTGGCCACCAAATGTTCTGCCAGAAACTGGAAAATCTTGTGGGAAAGAGAACTGTCAGTGTGGAAATTCTGACACTATCCCTCCATGTAGCTGTTTGTTCCTGTGTTTTGAAACATCAGAAGCTGTATGGCCTTGCACTAGCTTGGAAAACACAGGTAAAAGATAGAGGTGTCCAGAATTCATATCAGTATCTTTGATGCTACAGCAGCATTGCAGGCTTTTACAGAACATGGTCATTGTATTAATTTGTAGTGCGCATGAATTTGCTGTTAACAGGCATTCATGCTCAACATTGCCTTGCATGACACTTGTTTATAATGTTTTAGTTTTGAGCTTCTACATTTTGTAGAGCAGCTGCAGCCTGGCCTTAAATTTCACAGAAATGAGCAGCATCAATTTTATGTCGTTTTGTGGGTTACACTGGGAGAATGAGATAGTGGTGGGGATTAAATCAAGTGCTCAAAAATAAGAAAGTGCTTAAACCTTTTGTTGGATCTGAACCAGAATAATAAACATTGGAAATGTTCCTATTTCACTAAAGGTCAGTACAGGAAGTCCTATTTTAGTTAATTAAAAAATTATCTTGAATTCTTTATTTTATTACAAGATTCCTAGCACTGCTCTTCTGTACTGAATCATCTTTTTATGCATGCAGTTATGTGGTTTGAATATGACACTCCTAGTATTTATCTAGTTCATTATTCCTGTGCTATTCAAATGATGCCTCATATGTCCTTTATTTCACACTGTGCCTGTACTACCAACCTGCAGGAGAAAGACAAGGCATGCCAAAATGAAAAATAAAGCAAGGACTCTGAATTGCCCACTGCTCCCTATTCCTTGCCCCAGACAAGGTTTATCTGAAGCCCCTTGTTAACACATCAGCTAACCCAGGAATCGGTTTGCGTTTTCACAGGCTGATTAGTAGCAGTGAAGTACAAGGTAATTTAAGATATTTTTGGATAGTTGGATGCTGAATTACTGGATTTTGAATTGTAGAAAGTATTCTCTAAAATACCAGACAAATACTTTAATCTTATCCACCTTTATAGAACATACAAGTTTGTAAGAGTTCTTTAAGTGTGAAAAAGATCATAATAAAGAAAAAAAGGCTTTTGCAGTAATGAGATATGACCATGTCAGGGGGAGCTTCTCTTTAATTATTTTACGACTTCATTATGCAAAGAGCAGAATAGCATTGCTCAGCCCTGAGACCGAACTTAAACTGCATACAGAGATGCACACCTGAAATCTGGGACATCATTTTCAGTGACATATGTGTTGCTGTTCATAACTTTAATTTTCAGTATGTGAAGGAGGGCAAGTCTTATATCAGGCTAAGGGTTTTGCCTTCTGAAAGATGGAGCCTTTGGTACTGTGAAAAGAGGAAGTGACAATGCCATGCCCAAGCCATTATTCCTGTGCCTCCACTATGATGGTGGTTCGATTTGATGTTGCTGAGCATAAAATTTGTCCCTCCAAGTACTACCTAAAAAAGGTAGGGAACTACCTGTGCTTTGGCATACTATGCTCCACTTAAACAGTGATTTCAGTCAATATTCTGATGTTGGTGCTCTGGATTATATAAATATATCTCTACTAATAATTGTATGTTTATAAACTTATTGACACAAAGACACTGCTTAAAGAGCAATGGCTCCTGTGTTTGAAATTAGGCAAAGTTTTTAAGTTTGACCTGGGTTAGTTAGCACCTGCTGTCCAAGATGATGTATTTTCCCTCCAGACCCACTCTAGAGAACTAATATTGCTGTGACTCTAACTAGTAATTGGGCCTAACAATCCTGTTTTCTTCCACAGGGACATTGTCTTTTGTAAATGGATGCACTGTCAAGTGAATCTAGCATACCATTCTGTACTAACTTCCATATGATAATCAAGGCTGCCTATCATTAGCCAGATTTGCCTTTCTTCCTTTGTAGGTTGTGCTGCATTTAAGCATTCAGTAAATAATAGCAGTCCTTGATAGCTATATCAAAGCAAATGAAAGATTTTACATTTGTTTCCTTGACCATGTTCTGGGAATGAAGATCCTTCTGACACTGAAATCTGTGAAAAAGTTTATAGCACATATGTCAAGCTTCATAAAATATAGTTTCCTTTGGGAGAGAGGACTGGGAGTTTTTTAGAGGCAAGTTGATCTTAGGCCAGCCTTGTGCAAAAACTTGAACTGTGAGTAGGACTTCAAAAGCACAAACAGCATTTTATTTCAGTTGTAAAGATCATCAAAATAAAATATGTATTGTAAACTATGAAAATATAATTATGCCAGAGAGGTTAAAATGTGCAATCAGGTAAATTACTGGCACTGCTGAGGATTATGTAGACTGGTAGCCGAAGTTCAGAGAGCATGACCACATAACATAACATATGTCAGCACATAACACATGTCAGGAGATGGTTTCTCCCCATGGCATCTGAGTTCCTGTGTCACACTGAGCCCTGGGAGGAAAGCCAGAAAGCTTTTCTCAGAGAGAATGGGGACACAGGGGGGACCCAGCTTCTGTTGCCTTTGGAAATCAACCCTAAGTACAGAAACTCTTATGAAAGGAGCACTAAAAGATACTTTGTGGTGGGCAGACCTAGAGCCTTCTCACCTTACTTCTGGCTGCCTTCCTCCAACAGCAACCAAAGCAAAGCAGGACCAGCAGTGACAAGTGAGTGACTTAAAAAATGGGTCACTGCAGGCCTCTCACTAAACAAATCACTGTTGTAATAGTTTATCCTTTCCACTGGGAGTCTGTAAAATGTACACTCAAATCCCCATCCCTGGAAGTGCTCAAGGCCAGGTTGGATGGGGCTTTGAGCAACCTGGTCTAGAGAGGGGTTGGAATTAGATGATTTTTAAGGCCTGTTCCAACCCAAACTGTTCTATTATTCTATGAAATCTCTATTTTGCATGAACAAAGACTTAAATTGCCCCCAATTCCTGTGTCCCAACAGCTCTTTTCTGTTCTGTCCCTTTACAAGGACCAACATTAGCCTTGGATACTGGAAAAACAGGTTTATTTACTGGACCCGTCTGAGTGATTTCTCCTCTCCATACATTTTATAAGTGAAATATGCGATAATCTGAAGTAATTCAGGCACAACTTCCCAGACTGGCTTCTGCAGTCATTCCTCTGCAAATGCCTCAAAGGATTATCCTGGATTCAATATTCTGAACAAATAAACACCTACAAACAGGAAAACACATTTCAGGTTTTAATTAAAATGCCTTTTTTTTTCTTTTTTTTTTTTTTTGGATGGCAGTGTGTGATTTATTATAATAAGCACATTCTTCCTCGAAAACTTTATTTTTTTTTTCCCCTCTCTCTTTTTCTCTTTCTGCTTGCCCTGCAAGTTGTTCTCTCCTGATGGGACAGTTTGAGTGTCTACATAACAAAGGATGAGAGAAAGAGAGAGAATGGCTGTGAAATTCAGTTAGAAACAGAATTGTCATCTCATACATCAATTCAAATCAACTTCTGTTAGGGGACCTGACAAGATACTATTGCACACCTCCATAAAGTAAAGCTATAATGTATCCTACTGATATATTTGCTACTGAGTAGTGTTATCGGGCCAGATAGGCCATGAAACACATTAACTAAGACACTTACGCCATTCCTTGATCGTTATACATGTTATCACTTCCTGCCCAGTATCCTTTAGATAGGAATCACTGTCTCTTTTTGTTTGTGACCATTCTTTCAAGCTGAAAATGGATGGTAACTGAAAATCACTGAAAACTGATTTAAAAATACATTGAATTGCTTGCATGAATCAGGAAAACCCATACCAGTCATTACATGTTTTTTTTCAAGTTCATAGAGATGAAAATTCCAATAGTAAAAAACCCCAAAAATGTTAAAATGCAGGCTCACAGTAGTGAGAAGGTTATGGGAGGAAGGATGGCTGGGGAAATCAGAGGTGAAGTTCATCTCACTGCCCTCCTTGCCAAGTGGCCAGAAAACAAGGGAAGGAGGTAATGCATTGTTCTCACAGTCTCTTTCTCAAAAGCCCTCCTGATGCTCTAATATAAACTGGATGAGTGAGAGTGAAGGGTGATTTCCTTGATCCACCCCAAGGTTCCTTAAAAAGGCAAATATGAGTGTTCAGATGTCTATTAGATAGTGATGCAAATAGTACAAACACTGTACAGAGTACATATTTTTATGTACACTCATACAGCCTCAGAAACTCAAGGATTAAATCCCACTTGTCCTAAAGTATGTTACTTCAAGAAGTCAGCTTAAGAGATTAGCCATTAGAAAGAGAAATGTAGTGTGCCAGAAGAAAACTGAAATAGTTTCAGATTTGCCACACCAGCTCCTTTTGGATCATCAGTGATATCATCTTGCAGCCAATAGTCACAAAGCTGCTCAGAGAGAAGCACCTTGGAAGCCACAGAATGTAGTACTTATTGCCTTCTCCCATAGAGATCAGGACGTAGACAGAGGTGTGAGATTAGCTGAGGCTTCTGCTGACTCCCCTATCTCTCAGCAACAGAACAATTCCACTCCTTTAAATGTGCACACACAGAGCTTGTCTTGACACTTTGCAGGTTGGCACTCTGCTGGCAGCTTATATGCACTCCAAAGCAATATAACCACTTATTTGTTCTGTATGTGCCACTTCAGTCTCACATTATGGGGCAGAGCCAGCCAGATGAATGTCTCTCATTAAGCAGTCACTGATTTTTAATACTGGTCATGATAGTCTGCTTTGGCCTCTTGCACAAAATTAAGGCCAGAGTTTCAATTCACTTTTTCTGTGTCATATCTCTTTTACCTGCTTTAGAAAAGCAGACTCCCTCTCACCCTGTCTTCTTTCCAGTCTAAGCATCCCTTGCTTTTGCCAGCCCCCTAGATTTCCTTCCCCAGAGACAAAAGCCTCTGCAGGAGTTGCATTGTGTGGATGCTGGGAGCAGTGCCAGGACAATGCTGGTACATTACAGCAGCAGGTACCCTCTGCCCCAAATCCCAGCTGTGCCCCTATTACCTATGCCGTCATGGGTACACACCTCATCACCATGCACACCATGAAGGCTCGTGCCATCCCCCTTTGAAATCAAGGAGAACCAGGGCTGAAGCTGTGAGAAGTAGTGGGCCATCTGGCTATTTGTGTTAATACCCAGCACAAGCAAAAACCAGACAAATAAAAAAGCTGTGGGGTTTCATAAACTTGGAAAAAACCCTGGTCTTGGCAAAGGCAGTCATTAGGTGTGTCCTTTGACTTCCTTCTTCTAATGGAAGCTAAGCAGTGGCTTGCTTGCATCCTTTCCCAGTGCTGATCATTTGTTACACATTCCTAGAAGGTCTGCCTGCGTTACTGGTGGGATAATCCCTTCCTTACCTTCCCTTGGACCTTGTGTTCCTAACAACCCAATCCTCCCTTTCAAAGTCTCACATACTTCTGCTTACTTCTCTCCTAAGCTGTAAGTCCACTTAATCTTTTTCCAGAGTTTATACCTCAGAAACTCGAATTCTTTGAAGTATTGCAATGGCCGCTTTATAAATCTCACCATAAAGAACTTGATCTCACACAGTACAGGTATACGAAAGGAAAAAATGCTAAGCAGCAAATGAATATTAAGGAAATCTAAAATTTTATTAACAAGAGCTGCTGAGCAGCTTCCAATTTGCTTCTGCCTCCTGACAGGAATAAGGTCAAAACAAAGACATTCTTCATTCATGTACCTTACTTGACTGCTGAGTACCCTCGAGCTCACAGTATTGCTCAGATATTATCAGATATTTTTGTTTCTCTGATGTAAGTCTATTCTTTTCTTAAAATCATATTTTATTTACTGTGCAGCTGTAAAGTAAGGAAGTAAGAAAAGCATCATGAGAGGGGTTGAGACATCTCTTTGCTTATGGCCCAAATACAAAGCTCATTAAGTTTGACATGTTGGCTCAAACAAAAGGGACACTCTATCAATCTCTTGCCCTGCCTCCAACAATAGCCAGCAGCAGATGCCGAAGGAAAATACATCAGAAAAGGCTCATGCAGCATGCACAACGTCCTTCTGCCTATGTGTAATTTAGGGAACTTCAAGAAAAATGTTGGGGATTTATTTTTACTATTGTGAGCAATAATTCCTGATGGATCTTTTTCCACACATATGGAGAAATGGTGCTTTAACACCCAGCATTCAATCACTTTAAACCACTAATATTTTTCACATCTGAAGCACCCTGTCAAAGTGAGTTCCACAGTTGAAATACAGTTTGTCTGAAAAACCATGTCCTGCCTAAAGACTCGCCTAACTGCTGTCCCTGGTAACTTCATTTGAATTCTATTGGTTTCCATCTTTAAAAAAGCAACAAAAACCTCTCTTCATTTTCACTTCAACTCTGCTTCCCTCTGCTCTATGCTATCTAAGATGAAGTGTACTTGTCTGTTTAACTGATCTTTTCAGAGACCCTTGCATCATCTACCTCATCTGAGTTGACCAAATCTGCATGCAATGTTACAAATACAGAGGCATAGTGTGCTCAGTACCACATTCAGTGTTCCCTTCCTAATAAATGCCAGGCCTCTGTCTGCGGCCATTACTTCTGCCTCACAGGACCTGATGCTGTCCCTGGACTGCCCACGGAGGCTCTAGCACTTCTGCCCTGAGCGATGTTGGCATGCTGGTGTGGGTACTGCTGGTTGGTTTTCTCCTTACTTCAGATGTATTGATAATGGATATTATGGACCTTTTTTTTTACAAATTAGTCAATATTTTCAGATCCTTTTGCAATTCTTTACAATCTTTATTTATTTTTATTAGCCTTAATAATTTTGTATTATCAGTACTTCTTCATGTGCATTCAAACCTTACTTGAAAGAGCTGGAAATATACTGAGCAGATCCAGTAATCTTCCACTGTGAAGACTGGCCTTGTGCTTCGTTTCTTATTATAAACAGCTACTGATCAATATGAATACATTCTCTTTTGCCCTTGGCACTTTACCAAAACTTTTTGAAACTGAAAAGCACAGTGGCTCATTCGTTTGAATCCCCATGTTCCTTAACTCTTTCAAAGAAACATCACTTTCCTCAGCAAAAAAACTAGACAAAAAAACTAGACAAAAAAAAAAGACAAAAAAAAAAAAACTAGACAAAAAAACTCTCCCTCAAGACACTGTACATATCCTCCTTTCCTTCTTCCAGCTGAGATCACTTAGCTTTATCCCAGCACCAGCCCGCAGCTTGGTACATAATTCTACCAGGGTGACCACTTCCTGTATTCCTGTATTTACCCTGATGGTCCTTTTAACTTCTTTACAGAAAGTGGGCTTATTCTAATATTCTCTTTTTTGTGGTAGGCTCTTGGCCCTTCCACTACTACAAGAATATTGAACTTGAAATGTTATAACCGGTATAACAGAGCATCTTTGTGACAGTTAACATCTTGAACTACTTGAACCCATGCTCAGCACTGGAGCAAGATTTGCCTTTTTTTCTCTTATTAAGTATCAGGCAAATTCCTGGCAGAAACCATCATCTACGCTATCTAAAATGTAGTCCCAGCACTGTGTTCCATTATGCAATTCATTTAGCCCTAATGGAAGTGGCTGAAATCTTCCATTATTATTCTGTTTTCTGCCACTACAGCCCCTGTGACTTCGTTTAGAAGTGAATGTCACCATCTAGTCAAAAGGTTGTTTGTATACCTAAATCCTCTGCTCTTTTCATTTGAGCAAGGAATGTCGGGTCATTGAGTTTCTGTGGCTCTTAATAAAACAGTTCAGATTCAGTGCAATATTTTCTTCTGCATTTGCAGTAGGCAGTCTATAGATTATACCATAATAAAAGACCATTCAGCTGCACAATTTTTTTTAATTGCTGTCAACTTACAAGGCACTGCAGGTCAGCAAAGGTGAGTTATTACCTGCAGCCCCTGCATGAACAAATCCTGCAGCTGTTGAATCTAGCAGAGACTGATGCTGAGCCCTTAGCCTCATCGCTTATCCACATCTCACCAGGAGAGCACCAGCTGTTTTCACATCTATCCACTAACACTAGCTAAGGGTTACCGGAACAAACAATGAAAGCTACTGAGTGTGTGCAATGTGGTTGCTATCACAGCAATCACATTAAATTACACATCAGATGGAGATGTGTGTGGAAAGTAGGAGGATTTGGACCCTCTTTTCAAGATAGGATAATTTCCCCTGTAAAATACCACTGCTTAGACTGGTGAAGGCAGAGCACATAGCTGACTCTGCATTGACTTTGGGAGTGTACAGGTTAAATTTCTGCAGCACTGCATGCACACACTGCACAAGGTAGCAGCAATCATGAGTGGGAGCCCAAACCTAGTTACTGGCTCCCCAAGAGAAGGCCACAACCCCTCTGTACCTACAGCAGCTGCTGCTTTTTGGCAAAGGTACAAATAGCAGAAACAATCCCAGAGAGGTGCTAAAAGCAAAGAATCGATCATTATTGCTGCTTCAAGCTTGGGGAAAGGGATAAACAGACTGTAATAAGTGCCAGAATTTTACAACTGCTCTTTCCCTGCAGGGAATAAGCCTGTCCACTCCTTGCTAGCTAAGCAGAGGTCAGAGCCGTGCCAGAGGAAGTAGCTACCATTAGCAGAATGAAGAATAGATCAGATGTGTCAGTGGGATCTGTCTGAACTAAATAACTGGTTGAAATAAGAGCAGCTAACCACTACTGCAGCTGATGCAGTTCCTCAAGCATTTTGGTTTCTTAACAGAAAAACAGTATGTTTCAAATCCCCAGACAAGGCACTGCAGTAGTTACTCTGAAAGAGCCAGTCTCTCCTTGGAAAAAAGCATGCTACTGGAGCTGCCACAGCACCATACATTTCAGCTGTGGCATGAGCTGTCCCCCAGCGCCCATGAAGCTGATGAAGCCCATCTAGGTCAGGGCCCACACAGCCTGGTGCGGCTGCCATGCCAGTTCATGGGGCCTAGTCCTCC
>JAVHNF010076620.1:18109-36341 GCA_034783455.1 Micropsitta finschii | reverse complement strand
GTATGCAGGATTCCCCCAAAAAAACAAAAAGGATTCTGGTTTTAGAGTGTCTGATTTTACTTTCCATTGTCACAGCCAAGTCTGTAAAAGCATCAAAGGAAAGCAGCCAACCAAGTGATCTGATTTCTTGGAGCTGATTTCTACAGATACATGAAGGCCACAGAAGAGCCGGCTGCTACTTCATTCAAATCCTTCTCCTAGGCTGTCACAAGGGCTGCTTTGCTTGTTCATTATAATTCAGCAAGAAGCACCACCAGTTCACACAATTTTCCAGAATATAGCGCAAATCAACAGCAGTGGCAACAGTACTTGCTCAAAAGAAGGCAAAGGTCAACACTTCCACCTACACTTCTGCTGCTGTGAACAGGTACTAGCTTGAAAAACCAATTTCTGCAGCAAAGTCTGTGCTGTATTCAGTTGCCTTTCCTATCTCAAACCCAGAGCATGCAAGGACACACTTTGCCAGGCTCTGCTGTTAAGAGTTTTGGCATGCATGGTCCTAAACAAAGTAAGTCCTGCTGGGCACAGAGGTGCACAGGAGGAATTCCAGTTGCACAGAGCAGCTTTGTTCTCAGCTTCTAAATATCATCAGGGAAGCAGAGAAATCCTCAGAAACTTTAATGTTGTCAAAGAAGAGCTGGGGCAAATGCTCAAGCTTCTTACAACTCACTTATCTAATAGAAGCAGCAAAACTCCAACACCAGGAAACCCAGCAGATGCTTCAGCATCCTCTAAAACAGATTGCTTCATTTTCAACAGTATTTACATTCCAACACAAGCCCTACCTTTCCTCTTGCTCCTTTTAGGCTGCTCCTCTGGGTGAGCAGAAGCGTTTGCTCTTACACCCCGCCTGCCTGAACTGGAGACGGTGCAGCAGAGGAGAGGACCACCAACATGAATTCGAACAGAGAATGAGCTGCCCTGCATTACTCTTAACTAACTCTCCCTTTCAAACTGTCCATTATGCTTGTGCCTGACTGATCAGGCAGCACAGGGGTAAGCTGGCCTCATGCCAAGGTCAAGGGAACTGCTGTGGTTTTGTGTTCATCGAACTTATCTGATTCTGCAATTTGCTGAATGTTTTCCCATCCCAGATCCTTCCCTCTTTGTGGCAGATACAAAAAGCCTCCAGCACAGGAAAAGCAGGGAACACGTGCAAGAAACACCTGGCTGTCTCTGAGGATTTTACCCCGCCTGGCTAGTCCACTGAAGTCATTCAACGGCTCCATTCAAGAACATCCACCTGAGGCTTTGCTGTTTGTTTCATTCAAGTGTTTAACTCCCTTCCCCATACCTTGGCAGTAGGAAATCTTTGAAGCATCTCAGCCATTCATTACATCCAAGACCCAGAGGATTCTGCTGCCTTAGTCCTGCCAGACTCTCAACAACCAAGCTCAGTGCACAGCTTTTTCCTAAGACAGGTCAAAGACGTCCTTCGCACAAGCCAGTGCAAAGCATCCTCTTATTCCTCCTCAGAACTGATCTAACCATACGAGTGCAAAGAGCAGAAACTGGGATGTGAGCTCCGATTACTGCTGATAAATGCTCAGCTTTTTATTCACCCACTAGAAAAGCTGCATTGAGTCAAAACAAAAACCTATCTCCCCCCCAAGCATCTGTCTTCAATAGTGGCTAACAGCAGATGCCCACAACAGAATATAAGATAGGATAAATGTATAGTAGTATTTCCCAGAATACTTTCACATTTCTGTTAATTTCACCACCAGGATTCTCTAATAGGTGATACCTTTGCCTCAGTCCATGTCTTACACAAATTCTCTCCCATCTCATACTGAGCCCATGTGAACTTTCAATGCCCCCAGTCTCTCATGACAGAATGCCACAGAGCACAGGGCACAAAGCTGTTTTGAACCTAACATCAGCTAATTTAATTTGAATCTCTAGTTCCTGTATTGGAAGAGACAGGGACCAATCAATTCTCATTTACTTTCTCAAGGCCACTCAGGATTTTATAGGCCTCCATTGAGCTGTCCCTTAATCATCCATCCTGCAGGCTGAAGAGCCACCCTGCCAGGAGGGGCTGTCTGGCCAGTGGTTTGAGTCAGGGAGAGGTTAGCTAGCCTTTGACAACAAAAGAAATCACTGCTGTGGATGTGCTCTTGCTTTCCCATGCACCCCATTCACACTATGTATTCATGCACTTAAGGCCAAGATGAAAACAAATTCGCATGGGCAGATAACAAGCTCTCAGTGCTGAGAAAAAGAGAGGAGTCTCATGTATGAAAATATCCTAATAAAAGAATTCAGTCTTTTTCTTTCTTTTGACAAACTCAAAGTAATAATAATAAAAACTGGAAAAGCTGGCTTCCTTACTTCCACACCTGCTCCAGCTCTCTTAAAATCCCTGTCTGCCTGCTTCCCCAAGGCACCCTGTGCAGAAAGCCATTATTAAAGAAGTGCTGGGAGGAAGAGGAGTCAGGAAAGGCAGGAAGGGGGGCCATTGAGTCTTAAAAAAAGGCTTATTTAAGAAAAGATTCAGGTGGAATTTTCTTTTGTTGAAACCAGTAAGCAAAGAATACATCTACAGGGATCCTAACACCTCTTTACTTGGAGGAGTTTCAAACTCTGTACTATGATTCTTTCCTTCGCAGTGTTCTTAGAGATCTTACAATAGAAGTGAAAAGACCTTTTAGCACCATTCCCCTTCTGTACACATCTGCTAGTTTTTAGAACACAGGGACTCGAGAGAAAAGTTGATACCAAACAAGATTCAGATTTTCCTGAAGAACATGTAAAATAAAATCAGATTACAAACCCATGTATTTAAGATTCTTCCATCTTTTACCAAAGTAAAGAACATAAAACCAAATAGTCCAAAACTCCGCCTGCAAACAAAGTGCAGACCGGAAAAGTCCTATACTCTGACAAAGGGATAGGATCTCGTTAGGACTGAAGGGAGTTTTGGCCAACACACCTGAACTGAGCTATTGACTCAGGAACCAGAAAGCATCTCATCAAGAAAAAAAATCCCTTCTTGTTAGAACAGAACTTTTCTGCATCAGGAGGCCAACAACTGCTGAACACCTCTTCAGATGTGCCATTGCCACCCTAAAACTCTCAGCTGGCTGTGAAGAAGAGAACATCAGCTTTGCAGAGGGAGCACAGAGAGTGGACTAGCAAAGGGCAGCAATCTTCTCTAGAGCCCCACTGTATGACAAAATAGGTCCAAAGCATCTGCTGTTTTCAGGTCACCAGTTTTGTCCTCAAGGTACTGCCAAGAGAATCCACACCACGGCAGAGCAGTTATGGCTGAGCAAGCACCTTCTTGGATTTAAACCCCATTATAGCATTCTCCCTTGATAAAGACATCATCTCAACACAGTAAAACTAGTGTCTCCAGCAGACTCCAACACATGGGAAGTGTGATGTGTTTATTCTGCCTTCTCCTCTCTCATATGTAATGCTGCATTAAAAGACCATGAGGAAAGTCAGGCTGGAAGAGAAGTAGGGAATTCCCACTCATTCTGATGAGGCCATATGCACAGAGAACAAAGGTGTTGCCTTCTTTCTTCTGCCAAAAGCCGCTGCAAAAACCCCATTCATGTACTGCCTCTCCATAGAGAGCAGGGCTATGACTCACCCCAGGGCACAAAGGAAATGAACTTGTTTTCATTAAAATGCCATTATCTTTAATGAAAGCTGGAGAAAGTTTGAAGTGACCAAAAATCTTATTTAGAAGATAGGAAAGATAAATACTTTAATAAAAAGCTTTTAGTGGTTTTCTCTCTGGGTCTTTTGCTTTCCCAATGGAAAGAAAATCAGCCAACTTTTCTGAACCTGGTACTTTCAATTAATGTTTTTCTTTTCCTAAGACAAAATAAAGGATCAGTTTGTGAGAGTCTGAGACATGAGAGGGGACCCTATGAACAAGGTAAGGCATGTTCATTTCCCAGAGCAGAAGAAAAGCCTTGAGTAGGTTTGCATTCAAATCAGACTTGGAATTTTTACCGAGTCTGTGAAAGCCCAGAGCTTGATTCCACAAAGCATTATTGGGAATCTTTTAAATCCAGAATGACAAGGCACATTCTCTAGCAGAAGAAACACTATGCCTAAAATTCTATCAATTCCATAAGCTACATGACCCTCTCCCACATTAAATCAAAAGCAGTGCCTCACTTTTCAGATTCCTCCCAAACTAGCTCCATTCTCATGCTTTCACCAGCTGCCTCCACAGACAACTGCCTCCTCCTTCAGCCCTTGCACCTTTGCATCCTCCTCCAGCAATGCTTCTCTTGCAGCCCACACCATGCTGTGCGATGGCTCCAGGAGCAGCAGGCAGCAGCAGCAGCCTTCCCTCCCTTCACTGACTCGAGCTGCAGCTCAGTGCCTCCTGCTTCTGTAGCCTGTGGCATTTCGCTGCTGGTGTTTGTGGATGAAAGAGATAAACAGGAACATGTATAATACAGCCAGAGACTTCTCCCAGCAGGTCTTTCCTCACTCCAAAGAACCCACAGCTCAACAAGAAGATGAAACTTTTTATCTTCTTTAACATAGACTATTTTATTCCCTTCCTATGAGGAATCTCCAAGTGTGCATGAGATGCTACCCCAAGAAACAAGTGCACACATACCCCAGAAACACCAGCCCATTTCACAGCCCACATGATCATCCTTCCCAGTCACCATCAGATCACTGTCTCACACAAGTTGATCATTTTGGCTAATGTGTTCTCAACATAAGAGCCTGGCAGTCCAGGCCACCATTTCTCCTTCTCTTTAGCTGCAAGGCAACAGTTACAACTGCACAGACATTAATACAGGCCCCTTTATTTGTTGACAGGTGGCTATTTATAAGATTAAGATGAAACAGATAAAACATCTTCATTTTCTGGAACTAATAAATCTAAGAGAAACAAATTAGGGTGGGTTTTTTGTTGTTGGTTTTTTTTTTTTTGCAATGGATTCCCTAAAAAGAGACAAAAAATTGATATTGTCCTTCCATGCAGCATAAGACTCAGGATAAATGAATCCACCCACAACTAAAGGAAGCCCCATTTATTTACCAAAGTGTCATATCACTCAAGCTGTTCTGTAAGTCAGCAATTGCAAATGGGTCATAATGCAAGTTGCAGCATTAGGCTCCAATGTGACACGGCACCACTTGTCCCCTTGTGACCCTGTACAACACAGAAGAGTTGGGAACAGCCTTCATTTCTTCAATGCAGTTATCCAAACCACACATTTGTCACTCTGCTAAATCTCTCCCCAGATTTTAGAAAGAAAAGCAAAGCAAACCTTAAAGTGGCATACAAGCTGCTGAAACAGAATGCTGAGGGGTCTCTGAATTCAAGAGCATGCTTAAATGTGGTACTCAAAAACATTTCTCTGCACACAGACATAACTGCTCTGATTAATCAGGCTTCGTAATGAGCTATACAAGCTGCAGAAGAAAGCAAATACACTTACTAGAACTGGTCCTTAAACTAACAGTTGATTGCACATCCTAAGAAACCTTGGCTTTAAATGAATCTCTCCAATAAACTGAACATGCACTGGGTGACTGCAATAGGTGAAATTTGAAAGGCAATTGGTTTAGTACCAAAATACATTTCAGAAATTATGGTTGCCCAGATGGAAAACAGGTTGACTATTGCCAACATCAGCCAAGCTTTTAGCTGACACTGGTAACAACATTAAGAGAAAAAGCAACTGATTTCTGATTACACTGTCTGTATCTCTTCAATCCAAGTGCTGCCTGTATCACACAGTCACACTGACATTGTTTTATACATGGCAATTATCAAGAAGTCAAAGAGGTCAGAGAATAGACCCCAGTTTAATCTCTGCTGTGCAGAGTTCCTGGCGTCCACAAAGGGGAAGACTCCTGGTCTGATCCACACGTCTGCCTGCCAGAGATAATGTGAGTGCATTACAATCTCATGGATGCAATGAGTCAGACACATCTGGCACAATCTGTGTACCAAGTGGCACAGAAATCACTGTTTCAGTGCTGTAAGCAAACCCTGGTCCTGCTGAGTCCTATCTACCGAATAGGCCTCATTTGTGCTGGCAGTTCCTTGTCCTCACTGGGTCTTTTCACTTGACTAAGCATTTGCAAGACCAGACCCAGAACAAATGAGTCCTAGTTTCTGGGACCCTCCTCAGTTTTGGAACCACATTACCTCTTGAAATGTGCCCATTTCCCCTTGTTTTAACAGGAAAAAGGTAGCAAATGGACATTTGAAAATTAATGAAGTTACAGCTAATCTACAAAGATGATGTTTATTTGCAATTGGGTACCACTTTGGTGATGAAACCAATGGCCTTATCTACAGCTAATATATTTCCACAAGAGATTCCACAAGGTCATCCATCTGCACAAACCCAGTCTGAACAAAGAACATTGAGAAGCAGCATAGAAATATGACACAAAATAGAGCTAAAAACCAAAGCATTGACCCAAACTGACAGAAGTAAACTCTCTTCACAGAGACTCCTTTTGTGCCTGGCATTTCTGAGTGCAAATAGGAAGCAACATGCAGCAATAGCAGGGATGACAATAAACAGAACCTGTAACACTGCCTCACCTATTTAACAACTTTATTCAATTGATACAATTTACATAACATAAACGGTCACATTTATTTTCTTAAATGACAGCGGAAGCTGTCATGGGCATGGGGAAGCATTGACCAGTCAAGCATTCATATTCCGTCGGCAAAACCAAGTCACAGAGTGCTCTGCACTTTGCAATTTAGAAAATACAGAGAAAAATAGTTTGCTTTGTTTCACTTGGAATACGGTGCACTGATTACTTCTTTTTCTCTCCTCTAGAAATTAACTTTTTTTTTACTATTTCAACACTATTTCAGCTACACCCAGTTTTGAATGATAAAACTCTGGGAGAAACTTAATTTACCTCCTTAATGCACATTCCTCTCTTCAATTTAGCTCTTCAGTCTTTCAAGGCTCCTACTCAGATCCATGAAAAATGATGCAGTAAATTACATCATGAAGAAAGATGCTTTAAACAAGATAAAGATAAGTATACGAGGAAAACATTTTTACCCCCTTCACTGTTAAAATGTGTTTTATATAAACAAGCTGTAAAACTCCACCAAGGTATTTTCAGTGGAATTTAGTTTTTATTGATGTGAATCTTGCTATATTTTTCTCATGGTAACTGTAGGAGGTAGCATACTGAAGACTATTAAAGACTAGTGGCTTCTGGAAAGATACAGGGTAAAAGAAGTTTGATCTAAAACAATTCAGCAGATGGAGACGTTTCTTGACAGCGTGTTCAAAAGACCAGTGTGTGAGTCCTCTGTTTCTTGTCGGTAAGGATAATTGCATAAAACAGGAGTTTCCTGTTATTCTCTTATCAGGAGGTGCCTTCTTTTGTTGATTAAACTCACAATTAGTCACTGTGAAAGTTTTGACAGTGATACAAGCAGGGGATGCAAAGATTTGGGGAGAACGGGTTAACTGCATCTTCTGTTTTTTCTGAACTGTTTTTGCCCTGGGACCTCACAGCAAGTTTACACAGGCAGACTCCCAAGTCCAACTCTCCAGGTCTTCTGGTAGGATCTGCCCTTTAGTCTATTGCCTGCAGGATGTGGGCCACAAGTCTACAGTGTGGAGATCATTAGCAATATTTGACAAGTTAGCTTAATTGTCCTATGCATGTGTTTTGCTGAATGACCAGAGCTACCTGCAGACCTCGCAGCTATTGTTCAGTAGCCAGATCAGGATTTTATCCTGACACACTGCAGAGAAACAAGTTAAGAGTTTTTTGGTTTCTTTTTGTAAAACTGTATTTCCATGGACCTATGTGACGCTGCCAAATTAAAAATTAATAGAAGTGCTGTACATTTCTGTTTCAACTGCAGCATAGCATTGCTATTAACACTGTCTGACTCAGAGCCTTCAAGAAAACAGTCAGCAGTTGACATCTGGATGACAGAAAAGGTCATTAGGCTTTAAATAACATTCTGAAGGGACTTTAAATAACATCTCTAATGAGTCCAGGAAATTGGCATTAAAAGCCCAAGTATTACTATCTCTGAATATTCCTTTTGTATCTCTGCTGAGAATGAAAATAATGCTTAATTGGCAAAAGGATACACAAAAACAGCTCACAAATACCAGAAATCTAAATCTTGAGGAAACTTCCATGTGTGAATTTCAGATTTTAGGAATTATAATTATGTTGATATTCATGTCTTAAATCCACAGAGCTTTGAAAACAGAGATGGATGAAAATTGATCCTGAAAAGCTTTTCCAGTGCCTGTCCTTACCCATGCAACCAGCTCATAGCCATAGAATTGCATTCTTTTGTTTCCCTCTCTGTATGTAAGATCTTCACCAATATAGAAGGAACACTTTCAACAAACTGGTCAATCACAGACACTTGGAACACAGTTGGCTTCAACTTCTTCTTGGTCAATCTCAAAATCACCCTGACGCATCCGCTTTCCAGGTAGGTCTTTCACTTGTGTGCTATGTGCTCACATAGCTTATTTGTACCCTCAGTAAACTAGGATCAGACAGAAGAGGCCACCACAAGAAAACCCCAGGGATTATATTTGCCCAGTAAAACAGCTTATCAACATTCAGCATGAAACTAACCCCCTACCTACAATCACTGCCTTGACTTAGGTACAAAAAGCTCAGCTATGGGAAAATTATGTAATTGCTGTTTATTTAACCACTGCCTTGAAGGCAAAACCAAAGCAATGACATCTTTCCACCTCCACATACTTGGTTTTCTGATAATAACAGATCTCTGAATAAGATGACCCAAGTAACATCTCTTACAAGGATTGCACAGTCCAGCTGTACAGCCTTTTGCAACATGGTCCAAAGAGGGTAAAATCAATTTTTGCTTCTACAAGAAAAGTTAGACTGCCAACTGATCTGCTTTAGACAACTCACAACTCACTGTGACAGCAACTTGGATGAGTTACAGCTGCAGAAGCCAAGAGCCAGAGCACCATGCATATGCCTACAGATCTCACAGGATATGGAAACCATTCCTAATGCTTCAGCTCCCAAGGTCTTTGCTCCCAGTATGAGGGAAACGAAGGTGAATAAACCCTGTGATGATGAAGATGAATAAATCCTCTTAACACTCCCATCACTGCAATTCTCTCTACAGGGCTACTAGCTGATCTCTCATGGATCCTGTGCAGGTTTAAGGATAAGGCAACCCTACAGCGAATCACAACTCACCAACAAACCTGTCACCCGTGGCTAAGCCCAGTGATGCACTCCTGAAGGCCTGAGAGATTCTGTCTTCTGTTAACCTTGGGGACCTCCCATATAGCTTTATTATCTTCCTCCTTTCAGCTCTTGAGCCACAGTCAGGGAAACAATAATGCTGTGACTCCCAGCAGCTTCCCAGATGTGACTTCATCAGACAGAAGGAATATCTGACAACAGCCTGATAAGGGTGAACTTTCCTCTTCAGTGTGAGAGAAAATCATTAAGCTCATCCATGGATAAGTGCCTTTGCCAGATTCCTGCCACAATTCAGACAAGGAGAAGGCAGCTCATGGAAGATTGTGACCTTTCCATCACCACTTTGGTACCCAGCATATCATCCAGAATCAGAGGAAAGACTAGCAGGGAGTATGTGCCATAGTTCAGAAGAGCAACAGAGAGGTTTTACAGATGAAATCACAACCAGGAGCACAAAGTACATGTTGCCCTCATGATAACAATAGCTGTTGTGAAGCATGTACCTGATGGACAGGTTTAGGGAAGCTAGGAACAAGAGATGCACATTGCTGTTGGCACCTTTGGCAACCACCTTTTCTCCAAGCAGTTCTGCTGAGCCCTACTGAGGTGTTTCCACAGCAACAGAAATTGCTGACTAGCAGATTTCTCAGATGCTTCCAGTTCTCTCTGAATTTCCAAGAAAATTACACTTACAAATATCCTGTTGTAAAAAAGAGACAGTGAATACTCCGTCAGTTTTGAACTGCTGGTGTCAAGGGCCTGATCCACATCCACTTTAAGAATGGATTCAATCTCAAGACAGGCTTTCCCCCATGAGTCCTATATCTCAGGATAAAAGTTTTTATCTTCCCTTGGTAGACAAAATTCTTGCAAACATGAATGAAGACTAAGCCAGCGTAATGTGTAACAATTACAACAACACTCTCACGAGCCTGCAGATGGTTTGCATCCATCTTTTTTCATCAGCGAGCCATTAAATTCTCCAGCTTGATTTGGGAAAATTGGTGGAGGTAAGGCAACGCCTACCATTGCTGCAGTTATGTACCACAAAGGAAGTGCTCCAAGCTGCTAAACAAGGGCAGAGGTAGAGCTTAGGATTTCTCCTCACTGAGGAATAGTATCTAGAAGTTAGCTGCTGCCTACAGGCCAGGCTCTATCTTGGACCAGTATGCAAGCATTCCAGTATATGTGGGAGGATCAAAAGCACAACCTCACCCTATCAATTAAAAAGCAGCCCTGAACCAGCAGTGGTGAGCTGCTGAAAACATTATGACCACCCACAGTGGGAAATGGAAGCATGTGTGTAGCAAAAAGCATGTGTGCTACTCCAGGCCAGCCCCTGAGTGATGACATACCACCCTACCTTCAGAGAGCTGCTTTCAGGAACAGGCTTCAGGGAATCCATCTGAGCAAGCAGCACCACACGGGGCTGCATCTGCTTACCTACCACCCTCATGCACCAGATGAGCCTCCTCAGCCCTCTGGAAGGACACCTGCCACCCTGCTGGAGATGGAAAACATGCCTTGTTTCTTTGTGCAGTCAATGCTGCGGCCGCATCTCCAAGTCCCTCTGGACATTCTCACTGAAGAAGGTTACATGAACTCAAGGGAATTTGCATGAAGTAAGGAAATTAGGACAGCCCCCGGCTTTAATATTTGCTTTGAAAAATGACTAAGGAAGTCAAGCTTATTCTCAGCACTGGAGGGAAGACTTAAAGCTGACCCAGCCACAGCATTCAAAACTGAACAGAGCAAGTGACAGGTACAGTGAAGTGCAGACTATTCAGTGGAAACTTTTCTAACTATAACACTGAAGAACTGCAGATTCTCAGGTAACACAGAAATGGTCTTGAACCCATTTCTATGAACCCAAATCAATCTTAGAGAACAGAATAGAATTGCTTTGAATTATAGAATAGTTTGGAGTGGAAGGTTCCTTCAAAGGTCATCTAGTCCAACTCCCCTGCAATTTATCTGATGCACGGATATCTGATGTACACCATGAACATGGTCTTGCATAAAGAACATTTTTACCTATTACCAAGACAACTCTGTTACTTCCTGCAAGTTGCCAGATGTTTCCCATCCACTTTATAAAAGACTTGAGGCCATTTCAGTCACTGGAAAGCGTGTGATGGGCTACATCCAGTCCTTGCTAGCCTTACATTGGCACTGAGCAGGAAACACGTGAAGATAATTTCTTCAGACACCAGAGTACCTGTTTCTGTAAACATGAAGATAACTAGCACTTTTCTCCAGTTTCATTTACTGTGGAACAATCTAAAAGGCTTTAGCACCAATCTCTGGTAGGTATCATTGGGCAAAAGGCAGATTTTGGTGGTGTGTGCTTGGAACCTCAGCAGAAAACCAGAGCTCTCACTGTCCCTTCTCTTTTCACCCTGCTGAGAGCACACCAGTCCTCCCTCTACAGTGAGCTGAACCTGAGCATTGGCCAGGTGATCTGACCAAGAAGTCACAGCAGGGACCAAAATATCATAAACTGCAGTTTTCTGCAAGATGAAGGCTACCAGAAGACAACCAGTCAGAGCCCAAGTGCCTCAGCCCTCCCTGCACCCTATGGCCAACACTTTCATGGGAAAGTGCCTGGGAACCCTACATGCTATAATAAGCCAGCAGTTCCCACAGCACAAAAATGAAGAATCAGGCTGAACCAAGACAGTTCACTACTGCAAAGGATCT
The DNA here is from genome assembly GCA_034783455.1 of Micropsitta finschii. Classification (NCBI taxonomy): domain Eukaryota; kingdom Metazoa; phylum Chordata; class Aves; order Psittaciformes; family Psittacidae; genus Micropsitta; species Micropsitta finschii. The sequence continues at coordinate 24,440 of JAVHNF010076620.1, read as the reverse complement.
GGCATAAAGGGTGAAAGAAGAACAGAAGTCTACAGCTGCAGAACATCTCTCTAAAACACTGGATGCTGTAGGAGAAAGAAACCCTCTGCTTCAAAAAGAAGTCTTCCCTTTAATACCTGTGTGGCAGTCTGAGTGTCCTGAAACATGGGTCTTCCTAGAGTGATCACAAAACCAAGCTTTGCTTCATTGCTGTCCATGATAACATCTAGCCTGTCAGCACAGCTGATGTGTCAGATAACTTAATCCATCACGGAGCAGAGAGGGAGGCAGAGGAAATAATGCAAAGAGTAGAAGCAGCAATGAGTAAATGGACCATGCTATTTCATAAGCTAATGCAGCCGCTTAACAGATGGATCTGAAAAGAAAAATCACCATGCAGTCAAAATGATGCCTGGGTCTTTGGGAATATAAATGTTAAACCTCTCACTGTGTATGAAAACATGTCTATTAAAAACAACATCAGACAGAAATAATCTGTGCTATTTTCCTCTCAAATGCTCATGGCACCAAGAAACAGAGCTGTTTGAGAAAAGTAAACATTTGCTTAAACATACCAGCCTAGTGAGTGACTCCAGATTTCAGTTCTAGAAAGTTACACTCAAGTATGTACACCATTGTCTGTTCCTGCCAGACCTGATGGAACAAGATCTGATGAAGACAATTCTACCTTCATCCTCACTGCCCTGTTCAGGCACTTCACAGCAGCTCAGCAGAATATGAGCTCAAGACATGCTGCGATAACCCTTTGCCATCCTCTGAGAGCTAGTAGGGAGCTCTCTGTGCAGAGAAAAAGCTGTGAATCAGCCTTTGCCCAAACATACCTCTTGGCCTTCCTCTCCTACCCATCTCAGGAGTTCACCAGTACCTGCAGAACTCACACAAGTAATGGGGCTACAAATGCCAAAGACAGTTCTGAGGAGGAGAGATGCAAATTACCTTAAAATTCAGTGTTAACACCCTCCCCTCCCCATCTTTTATCAAAAGGCTATCTATATTAAGTGATTTTCAAATAGGGTGATCTTGCTTCCATGTTTGTTATAGACAATAAAGTTTGATGGTGTCTGTATTAACTGGGAGGCCTACTTCATTGCTTGACTGTCACACAGTTGTACTAGGAAGTCCACTGCAGCTCAAGGTTTTGAATAGATTATGATTATACATAGAAATCATACTTTTGAGCATGGTATGTGGGAGTTTGGAGCAAAGATGCTGAACAAGTGCCAGGGGATGCTCTCTAAACTCAAACCAGTTCCAGAACTAGAAACAAACACCATAGAGACAGATACAAAATGAAGCCACACTTATGGAGCCCAACTGTTTGCAGGTATATCAGCAACTCCAGCAGATGAAAGCTCTGAAACGAAAGCCTATCAGTATGGAAGACTTCATCCACCTCAACTCCTGTAAATAAAAGACTTTGACAAGTTCAGATGTTGCTTTCAGGGTTTGTCTCCACTTTGCCACATTTCTTACAGATAAGCCAATACCCACTGGTCCAGAGGTTTATTACAGCACACTGCTATAGCAAAAAGGTGAAAGTACCCCAACTACATACACACAGAACAACTCAACAAGCAGTTTGACTTAGAAACTCCATCTGGCCCTAAGCTTTGGGCAACACATGCACACAGCACCCCCTACAGCTGCCAGGTCAGGAGAGATCCAGAGTCGCTTCTTGTCATGCAGTGCAGCTCCTCCTTCTAACTAGCTCCCGCATCCAGACTAGACATTGCCTACAGTGGATCAGCTATCAGACAGTTTTGTCTTCCATCCTTACGCATGTATGCAATAGCAGTGCTTGAATGTTAACCTGAACAGCTCTTCTAGAAGAGGTAACAAAACATGGAAAAAGCACGTTCCAGCTACACCTGTCCTTACAGCTCCCATTGCACAACCAGCACTCTCCATTCCCTAAAGCGTGCTTGCTGGTAGGTATGTTCATTAGATTATGAAAGTAATTATATTAGCAGTTCTGATCCCTCGTCAATATGTTTTTTCAAGATATCATGCTGCTTATATTAATTGACTGAGAAAAATCTCTACCCAGTTTAAAAGAAGACTGCTTTGAAAGCTAATAGCTAATTTACCATCACTACTGTTTCCTACTAAACATACATGCCAAAGGCCACTATCAGCTCAGTTTCCCTCCCCTAACCACTGAAACTGTTATCTATGCTTTTAAGTAGCAGAAATACCATCTAAACTTGAAGTTGCTGTAAATAATCTCCAATCCACTATGGTATTAATTAGGCTGTTCCCATCAGGCAGTAAAAATAACACATTGATACTTAAAATGCTGCAGGACATCATTCCTTAAACATTCCTCAGCCTGCTACCCATGCCTTACTTTTGCCCTTCTGCTTCTTCAAGCCCAATTGTCCCATTGGTCTAGCTAGTTCACTGGAGCACCTGCTGCTTCCAGGCAGCAGCCCCTCAGTTGGTATTTACCATGTATGACCCATCAGAGAAAGACTTCCACAAGCTCAGGACTAGCAGCACAGGAGCCCTCAACAGCTGCTAGATGGCCCTACTCCTTAGGAACCTAATAAAGCTGCAGGGGAATTGGGTTTTAATACCACCCCTAATGCACATACCTGCTGTGCTGTTTCCTTTAACAGCACATGGGGATCACCTACTCCCATCATTAGGCCCAGGGTTTGAATCTGAACCCAATGTCTGAGACACTGCAGGTTAATTCCAGTTCTTCACAACAGCTTGATCTGAAGGGGCCATTTACTTCATTTGCATTGCCAGTGGGGTATACAAATGCTACCAGACCAGGACCTGCATGAGACATCTGCCGAGGTCCATTTGTGCATCAGAGACATCACTCCTGACTGCCAGGCTAATGGGCACAGCAGACCGAGAATGTTTTCTCCCTCCCTGCAGACCACTCACCACTATTTGACACCTCTATGTGTGCAGACATCACACAGCACAGGTACATTTACACAGAATTTTCACCTCTGCTGAGGCCAGATGTATGGAGTCAACTGATCTGAGATATGGAAGTCAGGGGTACAGGAAGCAATACATCTTGTGGCTCTTGGCTACCTCTCTGGCATTAGAAATCTTCAGCTTCCTCCTATTCAGTGGTTCCCTACTTGAAGCACATACATGCTTTTCATATTTCATTCTCCTCTGCAAAGCTGGAAGTCTGCCAAAGAGCATCCAGGGGAATGCTGCAGGATCTGGAAGAACATCTGTCACCAAGTCTCTAGCCAGAAGCAGCCATCCCTGCTAGATGAACACATGGCACAAGGGAAATGTCCAATTCCTCACAACAGCTGACATCAGCTTCCCCTCCTTCCCAGACTTCTAAGATTCATGTATGGAAGAATTTGTAAAGCCAGTGAGTGACTCACCTGGGAACATGCCGACCTGTAACTTTTACCAGGCCAGGTAAAACCACCACTGAATCATGTTCTACTCTAAGTGAGAAACTGAGGGAGAACCTTTTTGCAAACATAGTGCAGACTATGCCTCTCCCTTTGGTCCATAAACCAGACCTGTTGTGAACCTTTTAGCACTCAGCTGTTATGTGCAGAGAGCTGTGCCCTCGTGTTGCTTCCTGCAGCACAGCAGCAGCCACAAGTCCCAGCTAAGCACTTTTAACTTTGGGGTATGTGAAGCTATGACCATGAGGTCACAAGGTCTCCCTCCTAGCTTGAGGCAGCAGACACCTCTATGTAAGCAATGATTACAAAGAAGCATTCTTGCCATCCAACTCCCAAAGCCAGTTAGAGATCCAGAAACTGGCTGTTAAACACATGTGAAGAGAATTTCAGTCACCAGGTGAATTCATCTAGTACTCAGATTTTATTAAAAAGAGGCTCTGAACAGTACAGAAATGACACTGTGCTGCAGCATCCAAGCTGCCCCTTCCCCACTTTATAGGCTGCCAATGATACAATACTAAAGTTTCCTGGATGACAGGAGAGAGCCAAGACTTGAATCCCACCCTCCTTACACAGCAGGCCATCCTCCCCAACTTGACGACTGCTCTGGCTTCCTTACTTTTAATGGTTATAGTAGGGTAGCATTAGCTGTCAGCCCTTAGAATGCAGCCCTTGGAGACAAAAGCATCCAATTATGTTACACATGCAGCAAGTTCCAGAATCCATGACAGTTAAATGCCTCATACCAAGGGAAAGAAAATGTGACACCCTCTGTCTGTAAGTTGGCAGGACACCAATTTATCACTCCTGCTAGCTCTGAGAAAAGACCAGAGCTGCTGGCAGGGTGATAGGAATGCTGTAGCTTGGACAACTGATCACAGGCAGCAGCATGGAGAGGGACATCATTAGCAGAAGACAGCTTTCTGCTAGTGCACTGAAATCACAGCAGGTCCCAGGACAACTTCTGACAAGTCTCAACCTGTCAAGAAAACAGCCAACATTTTGTCAGTCCACTCTACTGCAAACAGTAAACATACAGCTTTCAAATAGCCCCACAAAGCTAGACAGCAAGGGTTCCTCTGCAAACAGCAAAAACTTCTCTGCCAGGCACCCCAAATAGGACACACTTAAAACTGCGGGAGCTACTACAGTACTTGATAAAAACATGGGAGAGCTGAGCAGAGAATGCTGGAGTACCGTATCTGGTCAGCTCTCCCAGCTTCACCACCTGACACAGACCACTTGTGCCCTACAACTTCTGAACTCAACAGTGCCATATAGGAAGGTCACATTTATACTCTTCATAGACAGAAGCTACCAAAAAGACTTTTGAGATACAATAGCTGAACAAGATGCACCTAAACTGAATGAACCTGTAACTGAATGAAGCCAGTGACAATAGCTGCTCATCCAATGAAGCTCCGTTAAGCACACTTTTCTAGAGTGTTAGTGAAATCCCCATCAGTTAAGCTTTCAGATGTCACAATCACTGATCTTTTATTAAAAAAAAAAACAAAAACCATAAAAACCCAAAGAAAAACACCTAACACAATCCTCCTCCTGCAAATATACACATTGATGGAAGCTGATTTTCATCCATTTTCTGCAAGGCATTGAGAATCTTCTACTGGAGGAGGCAGGGGGAAACATCAATAAAAGCTCCCTGGCTTTCTGTAAGAAGCACCTCATTTAAACACTGCTTAAATGGGGAAAAAAAGCTGTGCCCTTAAAAGTCCATCAGCGCTCTCTGCCATTAAGATCTTTTGAAACAGTTCTTTTACTTATCCTCTTTTACACATGCCGGATAGTGTTATACAATCAGTGTTACTGTATGTGCAGATAGCACCCTCCAGTGCTGCCGACCCTCTAAGCATGCAATGTTATTTCCCTGCTATAGAGGTGCATGTAGCCTCAATACCCAGCCACATGAGGAACTGAAGCATCTTGCATCTATCGCATCAATAAATCTGGCTAAAACAGAAGATGCATCAGCATTGCCAATCTGGTGGGTTAAAAAAACCCCTTGAAGTCATTACAACAGATACTCTTAAGCCAAACGTTAAAAGGCAATCAATTACATTGTGAAAAGTTTTCATGTCCAGAATAAGTGAAACAGTATTATAATCCTTACAGGAAAGATGGCAAAAGGCATCTGGAGTATTTCAACAGGGACTAATACTCAGGTCCATTCTGATACTTAAAAGGGGCCCTCCAGCAACTGTCACTCTACATATCCGTCACATTTCCAGGGACACAAACCTGCCAAAGCACTGCAAAGCAACTCTGTTGCAGAAAGATGTGTAGTGCCCCCACCCTTTATTTAAACCAGTGAACATAGGTGATCAAAGACTTACCATTCAATCTCCCCTGATGCAGGAGCACATGTGGTCAAGCAAACCAGGCAACTGCCCTCATCACACAACTGATCACTGCCAGCTACAGCCACCACATCTGGTCTCCAGAGACTCAACACCCCATTTGCCTTCACAGCACACTATTAGAAAAACAAAAGGAACAGTTAGCACCAGGCCATACCAGGGTTGTGGGACACAGCCAACACTTCCCCACTGGTGTATCAGACACGATCTGGCTTGGAACAGCAAGAAATCAACACTGTCGCTCTGATGGGGAAAAAATTTAGTCATCATTTACACCAGGTCCCATGGGGTTAGGCAGCTGCACACCAACAGCAGCTGTGCCACACTCCCACCTGTGACAGATATGCAGGAAGGGAGTTAACTTATGGCAGAGGAAGTGGCAAACCCATGCATATGTACGGCCACCACTAAGCACTGAACATCAGCAATCCCCTCACACTCCCTCAAGTTAACCAGCATGAGAAAGGGCAAAAAAGACTCAATGGCACTTCTCTTCCACAGGGACACACTTCAGCCAGGATGACTGCTTCCTTCCCCTTACACCCCTGGCACTTC
>JAVHNF010076620.1:0-11968 GCA_034783455.1 Micropsitta finschii | reverse complement strand
GAACAGCTATGTGCTTTTCTTGCACAGTGTAGTTATTCCCAGCAGCTGCAGGCACCAGCGATCGGGGCTGGGCCTCTCCTGTCTTGTGTTCCTGTGTGTGTCTGTATGAGTCACACACTCTGCCTAACCTTACACGCGTGGCTAAAGCCGAGGAAAAAGGCTGAAAGGCAGTTTAGTCACGTACATGTTTTTAAAAATATCAGAACTTCTGAAGAATGCTGCTACGTTCCAGCCTTCACAGGGACACGTTTTCAGCTTCGTCCAAATGCCAACACTCAGTGCTAGCACAGAATCATTCTTTTCTCTAGGAAGGGGAAACCTGATGAAAGAAGAAATGTTTCTGAATTGCTAAACAAGACCTTGTTAATCTTATGGGATGATTAAATCTTTCACATGCCAGCATCCAACTGCTACATTGTTACATTCAGGGTTTTTCTTTTCTATCTGAACTGAATATTGCAGAAAGCCAACTTTTAATTGGGACGCAACCTCTGACTTCCCAACATAATAACCTGAACTGAAACCCCAGTACCAGATGTCTCCAATATTCAGAAAAATTCTAATACAGATATAATTCTATAGCATAAAGTTTTGTAATATAATAACAACAAAAAAGCAAGCTATGCATCAAGAAGCCGTGAAAAGATATCTCTGAATTGCTGGGTCAGCAGTATTCACTGTGGAGTATTATGGTAATTAAAATAGTGCACTGACAGGGTGTTGAAAAAAAAACCTGTGTGAGCATGTGCCAAATCACACACACTGGTCCTCTGGAATATGAAAATTTCCAAATACAAAATTTACAGAATGGATTAAAGGGCAGTAAGAAAGAAACTGCCATAGTTTGGTTGTGGAGCCAGAATTTTTGTAGCCTGCAGCTACAACTAGAAACAAATGAAGGCTGTGAATGAGCCAGCTGAGTTTCAGCAAGAGACCCAGCAGGGAGATGTATTCAGATTTACCAGTTTAATGGGCCTATTTGCACAGAAATTATGTTCTCTTTTTTTTTTCTTTCTTCTCCAGACTGTCAAAGGTTTCCATCCAGAAATGACAGAAATGGATCATAGCTGCAGCATGACTGTAGCAGAAACTTCAGGCCAGTTTGCAGCAGCAGGTTTAGAGGTCAGTAGCTGTGGATCACAAGAGATACAAAGCACTCTTACAAAGAGATACCAACATTCATTTTTTCATCAACACAAGTCTTCCTTAGGGACACTGCACTGAGTCAGGGTCAGTGCAGAGCACTGTACCTTGCAGGACCAGGTCCTTTGCTGATTTTTATGCATCTGCTCAGATTTAGCCTTATTCAAAATGTTCTAACAGTATTTCTAAGCTCGGATAAACCATTTAAAATGTGGAAACAATAAATGCCTGTTGGACAAGCAACTGCCTTGTTAACAGCTATGTACTAAGGATACAGAATTTTCTGATGCTGCATGACACCAGTAAGATCTTGCAAAATTATTAGCTAGACTCTACATAAAACATTTTTGGAGGGAGAAAGGAGCTTCAGTGGTTTACAGATTACTCTGTGATTATTAGCAAATGAATTTTACATAGGCATTGATGAAAGACACTGCTCTGTCAGAAAGAGATGGAGCAAAAGACAAAGGAAATAGTAGACCAATATGGTACTACTTAAAAGTTAGAAATGTTTATATCTTTTATCTTGCAAAAATAACCAAGTGGCTTTAGTCCATTTACATGGGCAAGTTTCAACGTGTTTCAGCATGTTGAAAGAACACATGCAAAAACTCAAACACAAGACTTTTCAGTTTAACACAGATGGAAACACTTTGGTTCAAGAGGTCAACAGCAGTTTTGCTCATCTGAACAGTGTTATTAGCTATGATCAGAAAGGCACCACATGGCTTTCTAGTGGCTTCTTGAGATCAGGGTGTGTCAAGGTAAGCAGTACAAGATGTGAACACATCTAAGAAGCTATCCTGTGTACAGAGCAGTACTTGGAGCTATCTTTCAACATTTTTTGCACTGAGGTTGACAACAGCTCCAGGGTAGTCAGGTGAGGAGCACAGAACTTCACACAGCCCTAATGGTGAGTACAGCTTGCTCTGTTTCCTGAGTTTGGAAGAACACGTCATAGAACATTCTGTTGAAATGTGTTTCTCTCTAGGGAGAGTAAAGATACTTCATACACCTCACAGATGCAGGAATCTGCCCTTCACAAATCAGATCATCTTAAAGCCTGCTTTAACAGATGTTACTCTTCTAGGAACAGTAGGAGTTCATGGGGAGAAGAAGAGGGGAAGAGAGTAAGCCTCTATAAAGTAAAACCACTAGTAGAAATGGAGGAGTGAACATGCCACATAGCTAAAGGCTAAAACAGTGGCAGAAGACCACTAAAACCAATAAAGTCATATCCAGCTGACTGATGAATGACAAAACATCTGCATTTGACCCAGTTTAAGTATCACTTTAATCTAGGTACATCTTCCCTGTCTGCATACAATAATGGACCAGCAGAATGGGGAAAGGTTAAACAATAAAAGCTCTTAAATAACATTTTTGCTCTTTTAAACAAAAATCAGCTGTAATTTCTACATCAGTGCTTTAGCAGATGGAAATACAAGAAGTTAAAACATTCACTGAAAACACTACTTAGCTTTTAAGTCAATACAGTTACAAGAGAAAGCACAACAGTTATTGCTAGAATGCTTAAAGAGACAATTATTTAAATGCAATTAGCCTTTGTAAGTTTGAAGTAGCACATTTTCTTCAAGTTTTTATCCACTTTAGTAATTAAAATAACTTGGTGGCTCAACATTTTAATAAGCTTCTCTACCTACTTAACAAGCTTTAAAGGGAATTCACAAACTTCTTATGCAAATGCAGTGGCAGTTTGTAGGACAGTTACACTGAATCTTATTAATGGCAAACTACTGATGGATTTATTTTTCCAGTGATGCTTTCCCTTCCCAGTTGTTTTTTCTAGGCAAGAGCTAAATGTTAAAACCAAAGTGCTGTGTGAAAACAACTATGAAAGCAATGCTTAGCAACCAGACGATACATATCCCTACTGTAATGTGCTTGGTTGTGGCTTTAAAATGGGAGAACAGCAGTTTGGGAGACTGCACCCATAATAAAATAGGGTCTAGGAATTAGTGTCTGTTGTCCCCAAACAGATTTTGCATTTGGGCTTTGATATAAAACATATCAAAGGTTTTGTCCCTTAACATAGGGTTGGGATTGTCTTCTTTGGGAGCACTAACCTCACCTTCTGAGGGGGACAGGGAAAAAAAAGAGGCATTTAAACATAAAAGCCTATCTTTTGATTGGAAATAGTAAAGATAAATGAAAGAATGGTAGCAGAGGATGAAAGCATTGAGAGCATACTCTGTGAAAGAGTATTTTCTGCATCATTAACACAGGACACTTTAAATCTACAACATCCCCTATTAGAAGGATGCCAAAACCACTGTGAAATTGAAGTGCGAGAATGACTGAAGTTTGAAAGCACTGTAATTTTTTTCATTGCCAATCATATTTTTTGCATTAGGATACTGCCAGTGGTATAACAAAAGAATTATATTGGAGAATAAAATACACTCTTGGTTAGGTATTATTCACCATCTGTATGCTTTTATTCAGTTCTAATCCAGAGATTAAATGAATACCCTAGAGATTTTAATTTGCTCCAACAACTTATTTTTCCCCAGCCTCTTTCCATGGGGTGTTCAGTTCTTGCTCAGAAGTTCCTGAGTTTTAAGTAAGTGTACATATCCATTTGGCAGTTAAAGGGAAGCAATACAGGATGTCACAGCCACAGAGACGAACTTGAGTATTTTCAGATTTGTAACCACCTCTGAAGCAGCATTCCTCTGTCTGAGCTTAAACAAGCAGTCTAAATAAAATCACATAAATATAGAAGCCCTTAAGGAAAGTATTATATCGACTCACACAACTCTGTTGGTTTCTATCTGCAGACCTTCAAAATAAAAGAGCAAACAGTTATGTGGTTGCCTCATGAAAGATGATCAGTGAAGTGGTTTACACACCCACTCACTTCCTGGAGTTAGGCACTTTTGGAACTTCCACCATTTGTCTTCATCCATTCTGAGAGGATAAAACAATTTTTAACTTTGATCAGTGGGTTAGAACAGAATTTTGGTTTCATCCTTCAGTAATGCAGTAATTGCAGCAGAACTCCATGTACAGCTACATTTTGTGTTACTAAAATTTGGCCAGAGAACTGACAACACAAATAACTCCCCTGCTGGTTCCAGACTCCCTAGCTGAATCCATTCAGATAGGACTTATCCTAAAGAAATACCAGCTGTCTATATCCTAAACAAAAACAACAAAACATTACAGGAATGTATTTTAATGTATTATGGAACAAACAGGTATCACAGTGAATCCAGGCTAATTCGCATTCTATAGGCACATTTAGCTATCCTAAGGCCAGCATTCCCCAAAATAAATTTTGGACAAATCCTTATTTTCTGCAAGATCTCCATCCTGAAACCAAGAATGATGCATCACGAAGAGTCGTGTTTCTTCCTTTGGGGAGTCAGGACTTCTACTAATGAATAAAATACTCTTCTTTCAATTATTCCCCTTTAACGTTCATGAGATGCAGTTGTTTGCCTCAAGGACAGCAAACTGACCCATTCAAGAAAGACGATATTCCAAAATCCCTGGATGAACATGGATTACCTTCCTTCTGGTATACCAGCTTCGGAGTGCATGTTACTTCAGATAGGAGACCTGAGCAGCAGTCTTCAACCTCAGTAACAGAGCACCATCTACAAAGCCAGTCTTCAGGTTCTTACACAGGGCATTACAACCAGATATTTGCCTGCACTTCTTCAAAGTACAGTGGCATGGCATCACTCTTCTGACAATTACATGCAGCTGTGTAATTGGACAAATAAGAAAAGGCTTGAAGGAAAGCAGTGCAAAACCTGACAGAATTTAGAGGTTGCCTTAAGTCTTTGAAATCTGAGAACAGTCACAAGTGCTTTCCTTCCAATACCAGAAAATTAATATGAAGACTGGAGTCTGTCAAAGTCTAGACATTTGAAGGAGTACAGGCAGACAGGACATTTTCTTTGGTGGAGGAAAATGTATTACCTACACTGTCAGGTCTCTGCTGATCTTACTTACAAGCTGAACTGCTGGAAAATGGACGTCATTATTTCCAGAATCTGGTTTCCAGACTCCTCAGCTACTTCCTTTGAGTCTGTATTCTCCACATATGGAAGTAGGATGGGCAGGCATTAAGAAAGGTCCAAATGAGCCTTTCAAGTTATATATAAGGAAGTTCTTTACTGTAAGGGTGGTGAGGCACTGAAACAGGTTGCCCAAATAAATGGTAAATGCTTCATCCCTGGCAGTGTTCAAGGCCAGGTTAGACAGAGCCTTGAGTGACATGGTCTAGTGTGAGGCATCCCTGCCCATGGCAGGAGAGTTGGAACTAGATGATATTAAGGTCCTTTCCAGCCCAAACCATTCTGTGATTCTATGAACAAGACTGAAATGCACATCACATCTTCCATCCCCCAGTGACCTGCCTCCTCAGAAATCGCTGCTAGCCCACTGGACTGCTGCAGTCAGAGAACTGCACCTTCTCCTCAGGTTTCTCCTATTTGTATTTTTTGTAGAACATTTCAGTATCTGTTAAAATAAAGTGTCATATAAAGCCTTCAAGGGATTACATATCGTACCATAATCTTCCTAGCCTTTGCTGCATCAAGCATAAAGGAGACAACAGAAAAAGAAAGCGGCTGTGATGCTGTAGAAATAACACGTTTTATCTAGAACTCCCTTTGGCTTACCTACAATCCACAGAGTGACCTGAAGTCTTCCATAGTGCAGCTGTTATTACAAGGCCTTTGACAAAAGAACCTTCTCAGATGAAGCACCTCTAAGATGACAGATGCATGTAAGAGTACTGCAACAGAGGGATCTACAGCAAAGTACCTTAATTCAGGATCATATGAAACAGCATTCTCAACAAATGAATGCTGCAAAACAGTCAGAAGAATAGGCTCAAGTTCCATCCAGAGAGGAAACTTAAGTAGCAGCAGGTAAAGGTAAGGAGACCATTTACATTGCTATCCATGTGGTACCTGTTTTCCAGTATAAATTATTTTGGTAAGTAGTTTGGTAAGTTGTAAGAATTTGCAATACAAAGCCTTAGCCTACCAAGTTTCTTTTAATTTTTAAATGTACAGCATTTTAGTTCTACAAACGTAAAAAAAAAAAAATCCAAAATGAAACAAAAGCAAAGAACCCAAAACCCTTACAATGTTGAGTCTTTTTCTGCTTATAATGATCAAACCCAACCTGATTCAATAACATTTGGTATGCAGTTAACGTGGCCCAACTGCTTTTGATAATGCAAATAAAATACCAGAGACATTCAGCTTTGAGACACAGCATGTGCAGTAACTGCCTTCTGTGACAGGCACTACCACACGCACTGCAGACGGGTGTTTACAAGTGCTGCTGTAGGTTACCAGTTAAGCACACAGGGAACCTAGTTCACATCCAAATGATACACTGTCATGTGTCAGTCTATGGTGCCAGTTTCTGTTGCTAGAGGGAAAGTTCTGTTTTGAAAGTACTACCCTCCAAAAATTACTAAGTGCAAGGCAAGGTTGTGACTCAAATTACAAGCAAACAAGGAAACTTAAAAGTAGAGACTTAAACTTTGAAATCATACCAACCTGTTGTGCCAGGTTTCTTGTCATAATCATAACTTTAGTTTAAGCTCCATTAATACAGTTGCACTAACACACTGTGGCACAAGTAACAAAGTGTACCCACGTTACTTTTGAATTTCCTTGACCTTGCCAGGTTTTCACATCCTCCACATTACTAAATAGTAGTTATTTATATGTAATTGATACCCATTGTACAGTTACTCCATAGCTTTACAATACTGCCCGTACTATATCACAAGCATTACAAATCCTATAAAAAAGCAGCCCCTGTAGTGGCAAACAAGAATAAATTAACCAAAAAAAAAAAATTTAGTATTACCATTTATTGGTGACAAACACTACGTTTTACTTACATTCCATGGGGAGAAAAAATTCCAGCGTAAACAATGAACTGAAGCAGTACTTAACTTGCAAGGCTATCGTGCTTTACCTGGACCATATGCAAAAACTTTATTGCGCACAGTTCGGTGCGCAATAACACAACATCAAAAGCAACACAGTTTATATATAAACATAGGTAATTTTTTTCAGCCCTACATGGAGATGTAATTAAACAGTATAAAGCACTCAAGGAAAATCAATCTGCGGTTTTATATGCACTACACTGAGATCATATCCTGTAATGTAGTGAGCTGTGCGCCATCTATACACACAATCCTTAAAACACAGATCAGAGATCATTTAAAGTCACGTTGCATTCAGGTTCCCCGACCCCCCCCCACTCAAGAAAACTAAAAATTAACCAAAAATGATCAAAGTTTAAAATTCCTAAAGTGTTTTAATTCATTCAACCGTTGGATAATTAAGCTAAATGAGAAAATCCTGGACTTTTTAAAATGGTGGGCACACGATTTGTTTCCAGTGAAACTTCGCTATTTCAATAAAAACAAAATAACCACATACATGGATATGATCTTCCCAAGTTAGTTCACAGATAACATGTCAGTCTCAGAAGACAAAGTTTCTAAACTGTGCTATTGTTCTAGATACAATTAAGAAACTTTTAAATGAAAAATTTATAGTGTCATTTCAATCAAAACAACATAATGAAACTAAAAATTTATCACTGTTTGAAGAAAAAGCAACGGTTATGATTTAGACACTACAGTAGGCTGTAAAGACTGTAGCACTCTAAAACAGTTAGGTTACATTAATAGGAAGCATTTGATTTTCTCTGGTGCTTTCAGGTTTGGGTCCAGTCAAAAGCCATTTTTAGGAAGTGCTGTCCAGTGTTTGTCCCAAAGTGTTTGAGTTAGCCGGTTTGAGAAGAGGGTCACTTTCCATTTCTTGTTTCACACATCTAGAAATGAGAAAACACCTGTTACTTAGGAGATAAAACACTATTGCCATGAATAAGATGCTTCTAAATCACATACAAAGAATTTGAGAGGCATCTCACAATTTGTTTCCAGGTAACTTCCTTCCATTTGTAATCAATTAGCACTTTGTTAATTCCACCATTTTGAAAGTTTATTATCTAAATGGGAGGTTAAGCTTTTTCTTTCCCCATGGTCAAAGAGAATAATTTGCAACCCTTCCTTCCATGTGTCTGCTAAAAACGAGCTGTGAAACCTACTATACATTATTTACATGTTGTGTACAGATTTCTAGAAAGAGAAGAGCAGCTGTATCACTTAAACACACTGACGAGTCACACTATTTACAAATACATGTTAATGAATAGTTGAAGCAGAGGGATCACAGTCAGAATTGCTCTGTCACAGCCATCACATTTTATCCACTTGCTCCTGCTTAGTAATTTGCATTTGACAGGTGAAAATGACAAGCTTGATCATAAAACCTATCCTCTGATCCTTCTGAAGAAAGTAACAGCCTTTGGCATTTTAACTTTTCTGTCAAAGGGAAAAAAAACCCTCACATTTTATTTGTTTCTAGAGCATCACAGGGTTAGAGGCTTCTGTTAATGCAAGGGAAAGTCAAAGGGTCACACTCACACAGACATTGGTCCATTTCCCGTTCTTGGCATCTCTGTGGTTTGTTGGTCCAACTCAGACAGCAATTTTAAAATATTCAGTGCAGCCTAAAGAAAAGAGAGAGCATTCAGCAATGCAACCTGAGCCCTTTCTGTTAACACAGTGAAAGGACCAGGGCTCACTTACAGTAAATACACTGATTTTAGTAATATATTTCCTAAGATGCGTAATTATGGTGGAAAAAAATACAATGGTGTAGTTTCATCTGGCTACATTAAACAATCAAATGATATTGCGACTAGGGCATTCCTTTGTGTTTGTTTTAGCAATGGGGAAAATTAATTACTATTACTTATACATAATTACAATTAACATCATAAATGAAGTACTATCAATATCAAGGAAAAAGACGGTAATTTAGTAATGGCTCAAAAACTGTACAGAGCTTAAGGAAATTAAAATACACAGAATCAAAAAGTTCTCTGCAGAAGAAGTTACACGAGAATCAAAACTACAAAACTAATAGGGCACATGTGACTTTGAAAGAGTCAATGTGATGTGGCTACTGCAAAAGTCACCTCCTTTGAGAACTGAAAAGTTTTGTCACCTTTATTCTGATCAATTTCAGGCTTCCCTTTTCAGAATACACCTGATGCATTATGGCATGGGCATTAGCAAAAGCTGAGTATCTGAACAGAGGCGGTTCTCATGCTTTCAGGAGCTCTTTACAGTCGGATGTAGAGATGGGTGGGAAAATGTCAACATTAAGTGACAAAGATCAAAGAAATCTGTATCAAATTATAGCCATTAGAAAACTGCTGCAAATGGTTTCAGTATAAAGTCAGCAAACCCAGGTTCTCCTATGCATTTACATATTGGAAATTATTACTTTAGTCCACAGTCAGTAGTCAGGGCACCACTGGATACCAGAATAAAGGAAACTGCTACTGTTATAAAGGGGGCTTAACAGATGTAGAGCATCTCCTGCTATCTAATGGGGAACTGCATTTCTTCCATTTTGGATTCTCCCAGAAAGTCTGGTAACGTGAACCCAGGTGTTACAGTGCCCAGTGAAATATCAGCCCATGCTGTTACAGAAAATAATCTGATAAGCTCTTGCATTTTAAAGATTCCTTTCCATACATTTTCTTTAACATGTGCTCATGCAAATAATACCAAGATAAAGCAAATGCATTTTTAGTAGACAAAAATTGTGAGCATGTTTTAAGCATTTCAAAGGTTATTTAAATTTGATTTGGACATTGTTAATCAGTTGTTTCAGCAAACTGTAAAATATTAGACAAAAATTAGCCAGGGAATTGTACAGCATTTAATTCACTGCTGTGCAGCAGTAATATGAAACCTTGGTCTATCCGCTGCATCCCTCAGTTCACACTGAAGGGCAAAGAAAAAGCATTTCAGCAATATTCATCATACCATATCGTGGCAAGATTCTACATCCTTTCCAATCCCATGGCTGATCAGTGGTGGCTGAGAGGAACAGTTTATAAGAGATACAAACTCGTTCTTGTTATTTTTTGGAAAGTCTTTATATTCAACCTGAAGAAAAGAGAAGGATTTAGCTCTTTTAAGTTAACCATGTACAGAAAATATATCACAACTGCTACAGATTATTTATCCATATATGAAGCTGAACCTTACTTCTAATCATTCTGCCAGTCTAAACTTTGAAGTTTGTCTTCACCTGTAATGTCTTTTTAGTAATCATGAGAGCTCTGGAAGTCTGATTAGAAGTGGCTACTTAATAATGATTGTTGCTGAGACCTTTTTTCTTATTATAGCCATTTAAAGGTTTCCCTCCTACACTTTTTAATCCACTGAGCTCCTTTAAAATATCAATGTATTACTATACAATTCTGATTAACAGAAGAACATGTACTGCTTACAGCAAATATTAATGTAAGAAAGATCGAAAAAACCCCACCCTGATTTCAGATCAGCCATGTTCAAGTTCATACTATGTTGTTCCTACATCATGACAATCACAAAATACTACTTTCAGTTTTATTCTTCCAAGACTTCAGAATAGCACTGAATTAAGGCTGAGGAAATGCACATTTGAAAACTACATAAAAAAGCTGTAAAATTCAGTAAATTTCATAATTAAACCATTTATATGAATTTCAGCTTAACAGGCAGCCTTCAGAATACGTCAGCCACCAGCAGAACTAAAAAGCTTTAGAACAAGCAACAGATTGGACCAATTTGGGTAGCTTTGGAAGAAATCTTGCGAAGTCAAGCATTTACCTGGATTCCTTGGACATTGGAAAGATAGTCCAACTGCTCAGAGGGCCGAGTAAGTGGTCCGTGGGGTACGTGGCCTGATGAGTTGTTGTTCTTTAGTATGGTCTCAGCGGTAGGAGAAGTACCACCATACAACAGCTCTCTAGCAATCATGGCTGTTACTGTGGCCTTGGCAGGATTTGGGGCTGCCCTGTTGAACTCTTTGGTGTGGTGTCCTTGATTGGCTCCTACAGCTTGTGCAACCTCAGGGACCATGGGAAGAATTCCAGCAGGAAGCTGCTGATGGCTGAGATAAGGCATTCTAAACTCATCTTCTTTATTACCTGAGACGAGAGAGGTACACACTAACCAGATGCTAGACAGTTCTGCAAGGCCTTCTGCAGGCACACGAGGGCAAAGATAAAGCATCAAAAGCCACTTCTGAAAAAAAACAATGTGTTTCTGATTACTTTTGAAACACTAACAAACTTAGCGAGCTTGATTTGCCTTTGGTGGGTCAGAGATTCAGCATCAAGACAGAGTTTGCTTATTGAATAAATAATTCAACTCCAGCTTCTGCCAAACATTTTTCTGAGCCGGTGGCTGATCTCACCTCCTCCCCTTACCTTTTTCCCTGCACGCAAATTTCCCCCACTTAACTCTTGCTGTTGGTTGAAGGAGCCTGGCCCCTGTATCAGAACCAAGCTCGGTCCTGAACATTAATTCTTGTACACCTCTGCTCACTGCAGCATGTTAAATGACACTACTGAAGGGACTGAGAACCATATCTTACACACACACACACCAACAGGGCTGTGCTTCTTTCAGTTAGGTTACTTACTAGTTGAAGTCTCTTCAGAGCCTGGCTCAAAAAAGGTTACTTTTCTTCCGTCACCTGGTTTCTTCACTGGTGTCTTTAAAATAAAAAAGAAAAAAGCTAAACACACAATATGCCTTTAAAACTTTATCCCTCTGCCCCAGGTTTTAAAGTTTTTAAGATGTAAGTGATCTGAATAGTCAGAATTTTACTGAAAAATCTATTAAAAAGCCTCAATTATTACACAGCTAAGAGACAAGTTCAGTGATTCTCACTGACAAAAA
>JAVHNF010076608.1:0-11287 GCA_034783455.1 Micropsitta finschii | reverse complement strand
AGGGGGGTTGGACTAGATGATCTTTTGAGGTCCCTTCCAACCCTTGGGATTCTGTGATTCTGTGATTCTGTGATTGTTGTGCTGTACCTGTGCTGGTAGATTTTGAAATGCTTATGTTTCTAGTGAGTATTTTTCAAGGAATTAAAACATTCTCATAATATTTTGTATATTTAAATTAATCTTTATCCTTTGTAGAGGGACTAACACTATTAATTGTTAAGCTTTTTCTATTATGGTTTGAAGTTTTGGAGCCATGCAGTGGATCATTAATCCTGTTGAACTTTTTCCAAAAGAAGGGAGGCTGTTAAACAATTACTGTTTGTAATGTTAATGATGTTGGGATGGATTTTGCGGCTCTGCAGTTCGCTTAATTTTTCTGTATTTCCTCCTCTTCCATTAACAAAAGAAGTGAAGTGGCAAAAAGAAGATCATGTAGTAGCAAAAAAATGTTCCAATGTTGCTTTCTGTTATATGGTTGGTTATTTAGACAATGTCTAGTTGCAAAGGCAGTTAAGTGGAAAAATTTTTTGTTTTGTAAAAATATTTGTTTATACCGATTGCACTTAGGATCAAGTCACAAGAATTTTCATTTTTTTGTTGTTGTGTCGTATTTTAAATTCTGGTACCTTTGTACAATTAACAGTGAAAAGTAAATCAGCTTTGCTGTTCAGGTAACAGTGGGCCATGCCATAATCCAGATGAAGGAATATCATAAATACAATTGCTGCTTTTGGTCCTGAGCTGCCTCACACCTTGAGTGGGCCCTTTGGAGCCCTTAGTTTTGGAAAAACCTCTTGACAATAGCATCATGTGATGTGATCATGCTAGCTCTCCTCTGCAGGTGCTGTAGGCACATTCACACTGATGTGTCCATATCAATAAGCCCTGTTGGTCCTGAGCTAAGCCGTATGAAAACCACTCCTGTGTCTCTGCACATAGATTATGGTATATCTGTTATTCAGGTGACTCATCATAACAAGTGGAGAATTGCTAGTAGTGGCTTTCAAACTGAAAGATGGGCTTCATTTTATTTTGAACACAAGATGAAAAGCTCTTGGCTACTGCAGAGATGGCATGAGTCCTACACTGCTATGACTTCTGAATTCTACTTGCTCAGTTGTAAAGAGTAAAAAGATGGACATTATAACTAACTCCTAGTCTGATAGTATTTTACAGGAGAGATGATTTTTTTATTTTTTTTATCCACTTCTTCAAAAGACAGTCGTGTTTGATGTGTTCCTGTTATTGCATTATATACTTCTTGTTATGTATTATTGAGCTGTAAATTTAGCATCAGGAAGACATTGATATTTGACATAACAATGAAATAGATTTGGTTAATTTCTTTTTTTCCTTTGTTATCTCACAGGCACTGTAAGAATTGAAATGTTTAGGAACATGCAAAATGCAGAAATCATAAGGAAAATGACAGAAGAATTTGATGAGGTATAGTATACACATAGTTCTTTAAACTTTCTGGAATATATTACAATATACATTTTGTTTAAAAATGCAATGGGCAAGAAACCAGTGGATGACCACTGGCTCAGTTTGAGAAATTGAACTGACAAGCAAAGCAGTGATGTAAACTATTGGATGAGGAATAACAAGCCAGCATGAGCTTTAAGAAAGAATAATAATTAGAAACCAAAAAGTAATAAAATTACTTGAAAAGGAAGTTCCAATCACTCATGTTGAAAAGTCAGTGTGGTGGATTGAGTAGGCCTTAGATGCTGAAATGCTGGTATGGAAAAGTTTGTGATTTAGCCAGTTTAAGGGCACAAATGTACTGTCACACAAAAGGATGGAGCAAACTCACAACCAGTGGGGTGAGAGAGCACAGCCAGGTCTGCCTCTACAAGAACTAGCTTGGGTCCACATTAGTCCTGGTCTGGATCCATGTAGACCCTCATTTATCTTTGTATGGCTTTAAGAGGGATATACTTACTCGTCTGCATCCTGGGTGTTAGAGGCAGGAAGAACTGTAGGAAGTTTTCTCATCCCACTGAAACTGGTGGTGGTATTCTGTGTTCTGAAGTTCACCTGTTGGAACTGCCAGTATACAACAAAGAGCTCCAGATTCCTGAGATAGGACTGCAGGTTTTTTTCAGCACTCTACTCTGTTTTCTGTGTGCAAATTAATGTTTTGTTCATCTGAAATGGCAATTTAAACCAAAGACTAGCTTGAAATGAAAATTAACATTGGGAACAATATTACAGGAAGAAATACTCTTTCTGTAGAGTAGATCTAAGCATTTTTGTTTGAAGCAAGTGTATTTCAATTCAGGTTGGGTATCTTCTGTCAAAATAAACATGTTCCTAGTGGTGAATGATTTTAGCTTTGAGATTGTTTTAACTGTGGGGTTTGAGGGATTTTTATTTTTTTCATATATAAAAAAATGACATATTCTGAGTGTTCATTTTGTGCAGTGAGGAAAGCAAATAATAAACCACAAATTTTCTGTAGGACAGCAGTATGTTTTTCTGACCAATTCTAAATGGAATGCCAAGGCTGTGATTCAAGAAGTTAAGCAGAGTAACTATAAATATGAGCACTGTTCTGTTTCAGGACTTACTTCTGCAAGTCTTCCATCTTATCCATGGCCTTGAACAAGTATTAGGTTATTAACACGGAGTTAAAGTAGGGATGGAGAATGACACAAACTTTCAATCACACAAGCCTGCCTTTAGGTTTTGACCTTCAATACTTTGAAATATTTCTTTTTCATCTTTTCCCCCCACTTCCCAGGACACAAAGAAATGAGTCTTGATGCATATTTTGTACTGCATGGAGCTAGTATTTCAAGTGTAGAACAATGAAGTCTTTGTAAAAGTACTTTCATGCCAACAAGTTTCTTTGTTTACTGAAGAATAATATATTGGTTTTATTTATTATTTTCTGTTGGCTTAGAGGGTAAAGTTAGTGGTTTGCATAGAAGCTTAGACCAGAATAGCTACAACAACATAAAATACATTAAAGGGGAGACTTTTAGTACTTCATATTTTCATTTTCTTGTTCTTCAGGACAGTGGTGATTATCCACTTACCATGCCTGGGCCACAGTGGAAGAAGTTTCGATCCAATTTCTGCGAGTTCATTGGAGTGCTCATTCGACAGTGTCAGTATAGCATCATTTATGATGAATACATGATGGACACAGTGATCTCTCTTCTGACTGGTTTGTCAGATTCCCAGGTCCGGGCTTTCAGGCACACCAGTACATTAGCTGGTAAGTAAGCTAGCACAGAGAAGAGTTTCTTTCAAAGAAGTTGCTACTATTTAGCCACTTTGAGAATTATTCCTAGTTTTGATTGAGGTGGAATTTGACCATTTGACAACTCGGAAAAGCTTGATCAAATTCAAGTACCATATATGGTATAATGTTTTTTTGTTTGGAAAGGAGTATGCTGAGGCACTTAGTGTCAGAGAATTGACACTTCTGAATCCTGTGAATCAGAAGTGGTAAGCTTATATCTTGTATTTTGTTACTAGATGTTCATTTGCTGTATAGAATGTCTTAATAATTTTGTATTTTAGAGTAACAAATTTATTCTAAATAAGCATCATGAAAATTGTATTATCAAATAATTTCAGTCCACCAGAAAGTAAAATCTGTGCCTTCACTCCTGAGAAGCATTGGATTTGGGAGCACTGGGCCATAGTTGTAGGTCTTCCTGTCTTCTACCTCCAGCCACACTGCACCTTTGAACACAGCTGCCTACATCTAAGGAAAGCACTGGGTATATCATTAGCTTGAAATAGGATTTTTCTAGAGTATATTTCATCAGATCTATACGAGATGTCTCCTGCAAGACAGATTAATTTGTCTTTGGAACTAACTATTTTTCTCCAATTACAAATCAATACTAGGGTGGCTGGCTTGGGGGTAGGTGTCTAAAGCTGGTTATGTCAGGTGATAACCTTTTTGCTCATCTCACGAGCGGAAATATTGGAAGATTCTTCTGTCTAGATTGTTCATAGATCATGCCAAATATTTGAAGTGTTCGTATCTTTCCTGTACTGAGGACTCCAGAGCTGGATGCAGTACTCCAGGTGGGGTCTCACCAGAGCAGAGTAGAGGGGCAGAATAGCCTCCCTTGTTCTGCTGACATGCTGCTTTTGGTGTAGCCCAAGATACAATTGGCCTTCTAGGCTGCAAGTGCACATTGCCGGCTCATGGCCAATCTTTTATCCACCAGTAGCACTAAATCCTTCTCTTCAGGGGTACTCTTAATCCCTTCATCCCTCAGCCTGTATTGTTACCAGGGGTTGCCCCAACCCACATGCACTTGGTCCCTTTGAACCTCATGAGGCTCATATGGGCCCACCTTTGAGCTTGTCTGAGTCCTTCTGCATGGCTTCTTGTTCAGCTGTGTCACTTGCACCCTTCAGCTTACTGTCATTTTCAAACTCACTGATGGTGCACTCAATCCCACTATGTTGTTGATTAAGATACTATCAGAGTACCGGTCCCATTACGGACCCCTGATGGACACCACTTGTCACTGGTGTCCATCCAGACATTGAGCTGTTGACCGCTACCCTTTTGGATGCAACCATCTAGCCAGTTCCTCATCCACCAAGCAGTCACCCATCAAATCCATATTTTTCCAGTTTATAGTTTCTTCACCATAGTCAGTAGTGGGATGGTAAAAACATGAATTTTGCAAGTGTAAATTTTTAGATTCAGAGTTCACCTCCACAAGTTAGGTATTCAAAGGTGAACACAGCTTGTGTTGCAGATAACCTTCTGCAGATCTGTGCCTGCTGTTTAAACTGAGATGGAAACTGTATTCTTCTCCAGCTGATACTATCTTCAATTCTAGGTGATCTTGATTTGTTGTTATCTTAAATTATGGTTGATTGTTTCATAAGAGAGAGATTATGGAGTGAGGCATGCACTCTGGTCTTGTATCGATCATGTGGGAGAGATGTTTGGAAAGTTTGAGAGGCTTGATTGACAAGACGGGAATATACACACTATACACACATACACCATACCATACATTAGAGATGTTACCCAAGATCTGTGCTATGTGGAAGAAATAGTTGCCATCATTTGGAATGGATTTTGTAGCTAGAAACTTCAAGCATGGATAAGCAAATGCAAAAACCAAGGTTCATCACTAGCTTGAGTTACTTAAGGCACTGATGGCTTCTGGCATTAGATGCATGTTTATCTAGCACTTACATTAGGAACAGGAGAAGCCAAAGATCTTCCAGCATTTTCCAGTGATAATACATGCCATTTATTTGGTTGATTGGTTGGTTGGTTTAACAAACTTGAGAGCTTTGTTTTAATTCTGCAAATTTCCTTCAAGCTTTTTTTTGCACATGTAATTATGTTGCTATCCTGCAGAGCACAGGTCAGCATGATGTGTTGGAGTTCAGTCTTTAAGTTTATGAAAATGTACCTTTAGAATTTCGTTTATTCTTGAAGGAGTGTTTTTGAGGTCTTTGATTTCAGTTTTCCTCTGTTCTAGCCAAGTCGAATGATAAATGATTCACTGTAGCAATAAACATAAGACAAGAAGTACATGTAGGTGCTTCTAGGGTTACCAGCTTTGAGCAACAGTAACATTAGATAGAGTTACCGTAAGAGTAGGTTCACTTCTCCATTTGTATGGTTGCTTTTCTACCTTAAAAAAGACATTGCTGTATATTTAGCCAGCAAGCATATGATAGTTTATTACATTACTTTGTTGTTTCCTCAGTTTTGTAAAATGTGATATGCCATGGGAAAGCACCTTATTAATGTTTTTTGTAGAAATAAATTAATACCCCAAAATACACGTGAACAATATTATATCCAGCATGGATGAAAATGCATATAAAGGGGTACATAAGGTTCTAATTGTGTTTTTATACAGCTGTACACTTTAGAGCAATGTCAGACTGAATTTCTGAGAAACTGTACTGTGGTCCCTTGTAAACAGAGTAATCCTCAGAAGTTGCTGCCTAGAGTTACCTTTAGCATAGAGACATCTATAATGATATTTTTCAGTAGAAAAATGTGTGTAACTCCACTGTAACTGGCTTCATGATGTACACTGATCATGTAGATTAAAATGCTTGCTTACTGACCTTACACACTCAAAACTTGCATGCTTTTCTGGAGAAGATGGCAAAGAATGTGGCCTGAAGCTCAATGCAGTAAATGTATACACTGTTCTTGTTTTCAGATGAGCTGGGTGACCTGGGTATTGCTTGGGTGGGAAGTACCTTTCCAGGTGGCTTTGTGTCAGGATTGAGTTGGTTATTTTCTGTGACCACGGATCTGCTGAAGAAATATTTTTTAGCTCTGACTACAGGTGAAGAGTCATATTCTGTCTTCTGCCTTTGCAGCTATGAAGCTTATGACTGCTCTTGTGAATGTTGCCTTAAACCTGAGTATTCATCAGGATAATACTCAGAGGCAGTATGAAGCTGAGAGAAACAAAATGATTGGTAAAAGAGCTAATGAAAGATTGGAACTGCTGCTTCAGAAAAGAAAAGAGGCAAGTCAAAAGATGATTTATTTTTTTTTTTGTCCTGGTTTATATGCATTCCTTCTACAGAAAATCCAGGGTGGTTTGTAACTTGAGTGCCATAGTAAAAAAGAAGCAAGAGATAGGTTTCTGCAGTTGTGTTTGTCTGATCTCAAGCATATTACTTGGACTACATTTTTGAATCTTGTACTAATACATTAGTAAGTTTGTGTGCTGTTCTGCGCACACAGGAGAATTTCTATTAATGGGTTTGTATATATGGCCTGTTGTAGGGGTCATATAGGCAGGAAGAAAATTAGGCTCAAGTTGTAAGCAGTAACTGTTTTGATTATGCAGAAGGATTCTGAAAAGAGGATCGTATGTAGTCCTTCACTGCACTACCCCTTTCTCACTTTGATCACTGCAATTATGACATAGTGTCTCATTAGTACTTCTTGTTGTAGCTGTTTTCAAGGAACACTGGAGTGGGTGCTGTAGCACCTGGGGAAGAAGCTAGGGAGATTGCTTTTAGTGAGTGCCAGTCTGGCATTAGGTGAGCAAAACCATTAGAAGGTTACTGTAATCATCCCTAAATAAAGTATTATATCCCAGGGAATTCAGGTTTAGAGGTGTACTTAAAGGAAATTTAAAGATGACAAGTAAAAAATGAATACATATACACCCAAACAACTATAATGTGTAAAGATAGGAAACTCACAAGATGGATTGAAAAATTGAAGTATATATGACTTAGATTTAATTTTAATATTTTAATATATTAGTTTCTGAATATATTTCCTCCACTGCCATTTTATTCTGTGGCACGTTAAGGATGTCTGGGTGCTTTACCTGTGTGCACCTTTAATTCTTCTAGGTATAATTTTGACTCAGAATTGCTTGACTTTAAAGTCTTTGTCTGGGGATAATTACAATTACTTTTTTTTTTTTTTTTTTTTTTTATTTTACCCCTATGATCCATAACATAATTTTATTTGGCTTTCATAATTCTTTAAAAATCCTGCATTAAGATACAGAGCAAGAACAATCTCTCTTGCCCAAACTGCAAGAGAAACATTTTAAATTAAATACTAATTTTAATGTTAGCCTTAAAGCGTTTCAAATTGCAGAGTTGCTTTGTTAAAACAGCTGGAGCACGGTTCCTAATCCACATTTGTTAATTATTGCTTTGAATTTCCAGAGAAGGACAAAGTCACCAATTACACTAATTAACTCAGTTTAATGTCTCTGTGTCTACAAACATCTCTGTGCTCATTCTTTCAGCTTTCTTTTCAATGTCTTTTGGAGATGCAGTATAGAATTGCTCTGGAGAGACTTTGAAGCCATGATGCTCAGGCCAGCACGGGGCTGTGAAATGCAGAATGAGGATTTAGCAAACCTTAACTTTTTATAGGTCTGTTCAGTCTCTCTCACACCACTGCTCACTATAAATAATCAAAGTGTTGCACAGGAGTAGGCCAGAGAGGAGTGATGGGGACTGAGTATGTCCTCAGACACATTGTATTAATCACAGTAGGGTGACCTGTATAGAAGAGATTTATTAAGATCAGATGTCATAATGGTTCTCTGTAAGAACACCTAACATACTGTTGTATATTTCCTGTGCTTAAATACACTGAATTTACAATTGTATTCTGTGCTGGCACTTTCTTAGTAGATTCTTTTGATTTAGTGCCATCATAATAAACCCTCATAAGCACATGCAAGGACATATATTTATGGAGTTATAGAGGTACAGTTCTTGAGCTAAGTGTGGCAAATTAATCTGAAGTAGAAGAAATGGAACACTCTCCCAGGTGTTTCATTCTCATTCCTGAAATGAGAATAGTGTGTGAAGGTCTAGTGTCATCAGTGAGATTTTGAACTAAACTGGATGATTTATGAAAGACTCCCATAATAGAAAGGAGGTTGTGTCTTAGTTGCTGTCAGTAGTAATCTGAATTTGGTGCTTGTCATACATGTGCTTTTGACCTCAAAATTCTTGCAGTCTACAACAAGAATGTTTCCTTTATTTTTACATAGGTTTAAGGGGGGGTATATCACTTTTGCATTGGTAAGACCAGGAATTCCGAGGCCCAAATGTTCTCTCAAGATGCCTGAAATTTAGCACTCAAATTCAAGTATATGATCTAGAAAAGCTGGAATGGTAAAAAGCAATTACAGTTTTGGATATTCTTTTTTTCCTTCTCTGAATCTAAAACACATTGGAGCTTTTAAATGCTTTTGAGTGTTAGCACACAAACGTAAGAGATTTCACATGGACCTACTGAATTTCTGATTCTTCTTCTACACCAGCTCTGGATCCTTGTGTGAGTTATATGGCTGATAAGTTACCGTTTTTATAGCAAGTTGTAAATTCCATGCAGAAGAAAAGACAGAGGAAGCCAACCATGCTGTCCCCTTATCTGTGCCACTGAATCTTGTGTGGTGCTGCTCCATTTCACACTGGAACAAATGTCAAAGTACACTTTTCTTCAGTATCTTAATCTTCTCATAAAGTTCAGTCTTTCCTACCTCTCTTCTGTGGTGTGCTTTGATATTAATGATTCATCCCCAAAGTTCTCAGTAGCTTCCCCTTTCCCTTGCAGGGCCTCAGTACTTTTGCGGAGTTCCTCCTGAGGTTTCTTGATTCATTCCCAACCTCGTTTTACTCCACACTCTCTGCTAGGTTGTCTCTAGCCTCATGTTGCTGTGGATGCTTGTAGCCTTTGAAGGCAACCAACTGAGGAGAGATTAGAAATTCACACTCCCTTTTGGATTATGTATTCTAGAACAAGCATTTAGTCTGCATATTTGGGTTGAGCTGATGCTGAAAATAGTGCTTCTCTCAGAAGTCATGTCTGAAGTTGTTTATTTTGTTTATGAGACCTTTGGTGTGCATCCAACTTTTCCCTCTGTAAATAATCCCATTTGCTATGAAATTAATTTCTTTGGCAGGTGTTTGACAGTTTAGTCAGGAGCCCTCAATGTCTTGTTTTCCCCATATACAAAATGCAGACAGCACATCTTTACCTTTTAGACAACTGGGAGACTTCATTTACTGAGCTTTGCAAGCTGCTTTAGATCTTATCTAGAAGATAGTGTAGAAATATTTACAAACATGGCTTGAAAAATACAAACCCCTGGGTTAAAGTGTTTCTGAGTTCCTGCTGTGTGGGAAGTCAGAAGAGGTGATCATAATTCTGCCTCTAAGGTTTTTTATCTGTTGTATATGTCCATAATTACATAGATTTGATTATTTTATGCATATGTGCACTCTGTATTAGGAAAGGCTTTGTTGTGGTTTTTGTACTGAAAATGAAAAATTTACATTCACACATCATATTCTGCTTTGACATTAAGAAGCACCTTGATGGAAGAATGATGGCTTTGAGTGTAGTAGCAGTTCTTCTCCAAAAGCTGATTGTATATAATTGGCATAATCTTATTTAACATGCTCATAACACCTTTTCACTTGGGTTTGGTTTGCAATCTAAGGCCTGGATATCAGGTGTGCTCCAACAGCAAGCACTACTCTGATTCTGGAAAGCTTCCTGGTTCAGAAACTCAGTTATTGTGGGTGCTGAAGTTGAAGCAACTGACAAACTCATACTTAAGATTAAGAATATCTTCAAGTACTTTTCTGAAATGGAAAATTGAATTTTTCAGAGGGGATTCCTGATGTGTAACCAGGTTCATTTCTGCAGCTGTCATTCACTCATAGTTCTATCAATTTAACTGAAGACATGTTCGTTGACATTTCTGAATACACAGTCTCAACTTGCCTAAATTTCAGTAGCAAAAAAAATGCTTATGATGTCTTCAATGGACTAATTTGAAACTAAAATAATTGATATATGTGGAGAATGTTAACTTTCTTCCACTGTTAACTTCCATTAAGGCATTGCATATATATATATAAGCATGTGTATGCACATAATACAGGCATGTGCTGGAAAAGAAGAAAATAATGAGTCTACTAATACTTTTAAGTAATTAAGTGCTGTTTCATGGTCTTCTAATGTTTCCCAATAGGAAATTATAGAATATCAAATTATAGTAAGCAGTGATCTTTCATTTATTTTTTGTTTTGCCTTTTTTTTTTTTTTTTCCAGCTACAAGAAAACCAAGATGAAATCGAAAATATGATGAACTCTATTTTTAAGGGTATATTTGTTCATAGATACCGGTAAGAAAATGCATGCTACAGTAGACTCTGCTAACAAAGTATAATCATAAATAATGTCAAGGTCAGTTTCTATGTTGATTTTTCTTCTGATGTAATATTCTAGATGCCACAAAAGCAGTTTCAAAACCACTGAAGTTCTGGAAGAAAATATAAGTGTAACCTCTGCTAATTGCATACTAGAGCCACCCACATAACTTTATTTTAATTCAGTAAAACAACTTTAAAAAGTTGTGAGAGTCATGGATTTTCAGAGGTGGGAGCGCAAACATGCGATATCCTGAAAATAATCAAATGATCACTGCATATTGTAAGTTGGCAGTTTTGGTTGCCGAGTACCTTTACTCTGCATTTTCTTTTGTATGTTTTAGGTGTAAACAGCAAATTATTGGTGTTTCCACCATATACACTTTAGCCACAGCTACAACTTTACTTCAGGCCTTTTCCTTCTTAAATTACATAAAAACAACCAAAAGCTTTAATTCCAGTTAACGTAGGTTTTTTTGTTTGTCAGTTGTTTTGGAAGTTTACAGCAAAAACATTAAAAAAGTAACTGTAGTGTTAGAACACCAAAAGGGGTGGGTTTAACAGTTGATATGCGATGTCTTGTGAATACGAAACCACAGCAGGTTATATT
>JAVHNF010076601.1:0-11060 GCA_034783455.1 Micropsitta finschii | reverse complement strand
CTGTCTTGCCATTCCCCTCAGGCTAGTGCCAGAAGCAATCTAATCTGCCTTTTGCTTTCAGATAACTGTGATCATACACACATTAATTAAATAGACACTTGCATTATTAACATAGTACATAATTTTAATTAGTAAATAGCTATTTTCCAGACATATTTTATTACTGAAATGAGTTCTAGTCAACAGGAACAAGCAAGTCAGAATTTTTCTTCTTCAGTTCCATGTTTATTAAAATAAATACAAAACTGGTGTCAATTCATTTTGCTGCCTGATAAGTAGCTTGGAGAGTAAAGAATTCTTTGTTTTGCCATTCAGCAGGTGGGGAATTTCTCCTAGATCCTTTACAACTGAAGGGAGGTTGCAAGAGTGGAGAAATGGATGGAGCTCATGTGTTTGGACCAGGCATCTGCAAGACGTACCAGGTGTGATACCTTTGATGGATGTTTCTTCATGTCTTCTATGCTAGACTCATACTGTCACTTGTGGCAGGATTCTTGAAGGATGTCTATAATACTCTTCAAGAATGAGACTGTAGAAAAGGCATGTTTCTAAATCGCTTCTCATAGGTAATGGTCTTAATCTGTGCCAGGGGAGGTTTAGACTGCATAGTAGGGAAAACCTCTTCACTGAAAGCATTCGGTGAAGGTCAGGCATTGGAACAGTCTGCCCAAGGAAGTGGTGGAATCATTGTCCCCAGAAGTGTTCAGAACAGTGTAGATGGGGCCCTTAGTGCCATGGTTTAGTGGTGGACTTGGCAGTCGTGGGGTAACGGGTGGACCTGATGATCTTAAATGTATTTTCCAACTCAGGTGATTCTATGATTCTGTATAAGCAACTGCTTCCCAGAGATCTCAACAGTAAGTGGCAGGGGTCGTTTTATGCCCTTACTGTAATTACTAGCTCAGTACTGTTAGTAGAGCAGGCTGGCTGCATCTGTACTTTATACCTGGATGTCTCCTTTGGGTCTCTTGTGGCGCCACTGTGGCTGAAATAATGCAAAGGCATGAAATAGCCCTCCTGAGTGTTTTTATAGCATGGAACAGAGGCTATATATGTGCTGGGATGTGGCTTATGAGATATTTGAGGGGCAAAATTTGCTGCAATAATATTGAAGGATGGTAGGGAATGGAGAGAGTCAATTGCGGAATGGACACAGCAAACGTGGTGCAGTTTCAACCAAGTGACTGCTATGATTGTTCCCTGGAGTAAATTTTCCCCAGCACTGTGCCTGTACTTTGTCTGAAAGAGAACCGTTTGGAACTGCCCAGAGTAGAGGAGTGATAAAACAATTAAGCAATACTTGGTTTTGTCTCACGGCCCTGTAACGTTTAGCAGTGTAGACATACCCAAATAATCAGTTATAGTCAGAGGGTCTCTTGTAGGTGCACCTAGGGTCTCTCTTGCATGTTTGTTGTCTATACAGATCTGGGCTTTCAGGCAACCTTGGATTTACACTGAGAAAATTATCAGTGTTTTATAAAGCTTCAAAAGGAAGTTGATACTGGTGTCATTTAAATCCATGGCAGTTCTGTCATTAGCAGTAGGAGTTGAATTTTATCTTTAGTGAATTGTTTCCCCCTTTTTATAGTGGTAGAATTCTGTTCCCAATGAACTGCTGTGCCAGGAATATTTTCTGCAGCTGAAGTGGCAGCCTAAAAGCGTGGTCATGCTGAAGATACTGGTATGTGATAACAGCTACCACTTGGTGGCATCCACTCCATGCTTTATTTAGCTGAAAACTCCACAGCCATCAAGCTGAGATTTTCTGAATACCTGGCTTGACATTCTTTAACGGTATGTAAAAGAGATAAGCTTATGCTGGTCTTGATTGGTATGCTTAGGGCTTGACATGGGCATGACCCACCCTCTGCTTATATTTCAGTGTGGGAATATACACATTTACTGACCTTGCAGTTGACTCAAATAAAGTGATTACACTCTTATCTTTGTTTTCTTCTTTGGAGACTGTACAACTATTTTTTATTCATGGAAAACTTATTTAAATCCTTGCATCCCTGGTCTTGACCTTGCCATGTACCTCACTTTAAAACAAGCTCTGATTTTAGATAAGTCAATTATAAGCAAAAATAGCATAGATGTAGTTAGGAGGAGAATGTACTTGAAATAAGTTCTCAAATCTTTGATTTGCACTTTTCAAAGGAAAAATATTCAGACTCATTCTGGAAAGTGTGCAACATTAGCATTGCTGATAAATTAATGTTTATTACACGATGCAAACAGCTACAGATTCATTTTACCTAACTTTTGACATTTAAATGAGACATCAGAAATATATTTCACAAACAAGAATCTAAATTTGGAGAATTTGGAGGTCTCTACCTGTCTCTAAAACAATATATGGCACAGCAGTCTCATTCAGTTTGATTCTAATTAGTACCTAAATTCAGATTTAAATTTGCAAGTCCATCCTCCTTATCTTTGTTGTCAAAGTACTGTGAAAAGAAGCAAGATAAGATTAAAAAAAAATGGCTGGGAAATATGAATACATCAGATTTTTGTAGCTTAGTGCAGAGTAGAATTGAACAAAAATTTTTAAAAACTTGATAAGAAAATAGTTGTTATTAACAAATGAGATTGCTACTTCTTTGGGGGGCAATAAAAAAAATTAACTGTTAAAACATTACATATAATTGAAACTTGCTGACTTATTTTGTGATTTTTTAGCATGACCTGATGAATCTCTGATCCTCTCTGTGAACTGTATCAGTGTGGTGAGGGTTGTACTTCAGAAAATGCAGTCATGACCCTCTTTTGCTAATTTTCAGTTTTATTAAGCAGGGTAATGGAATGATCTCCATTAATTTCTTCTTGGAAGTTAACTCTGATAATCCCAGGAGAAACACATGACCCCTTGCCATCTATCCACCAGAATGACCAATCATGTTATCGAATGTCTCTGTGTTTAGAGAATCTCATAGATCACTACATCCCTCTAGTTTTTCAAAATTGCTCTGCATTGTTGTTACATACCTTTAAAAAAAAAAACCATCTGGAAACAGGCTTGCACTGAATAAAACCAAAGTATGTGCCATAGTCTGCTTCTAGAGGGCAGCAAATGACTGTGGTTTAGCCACAAAAGAAATGCAAAATACATGTACAGTTCTGCCAGCAAACCAAAGGCACAATCCAGCCTCTTGTAGTTAATGGCAGACTTCCCATTTTCTTTGATGGGAATAGGATCAGGCCCCTGTTGCTTTCCTTGCTGTCTTTAACTTCCCCGCCCCCTTTTTAAGTGGATAAATAGTATGTGTAAAATACTTTGAACTCCTGTTACGAGTTGTCATTGTTTTAAACAGTGAAATATGGATGAAGACGTTATGGTTTTTATTAACATTCTGAGGCTACAATTCATCTGATATGAAAAAGTGTGTGACATAATTGTAATAGTATTTATCTAAATATTAGCTCATTTTGGTTTTTAATCTGTTTTGTTCTGTGGTATTTAAAGGAATGTGAATTATTTTTTTCTCTGCCCACACATGGTAAAAAATAGAGTGGGGTGCCTCCTCTTTTGGAAAGAACCCTACTGATAAATTCACTAATACATGTTGCTTAATGTAATCTACAGGAAGAAAGATGGTAGGTGAAAGTTCTATTTTAAATGTAATTCACTTTTATTTATGCATAAGTTTTTCTGTAGCTCCCCTTACCATAGCACTGGTATATTCACATATAAACTTATACCAGTAGTGCAATATAAATGGTGACGAATTGCCTAAACATCTCATGACCATTATGTTTTTCCATGGTCAGAGGTCTATCTCTGTTGAAGTTCTTCCAGCTTTGTAGCCCCTGTTATCACTTCAGCTAGACCTCCTCTTCTCTGAGGAAAAAACCCACAATTTCTTCTCAAAATTACGTTAGTTGAATTTTTGCAGAACTAAAGGAATGGGAACCGGTCAAATAGCAATTTCTTTAGAGTGTGTCTTGATTGATCTTTGCTTAGGTTCTTTGCTTAGGAAGAACTTCAGTTTTGTGCTCCATATACCTGGAGAACAGTCTGGCTACAGATGCAAGCTGATGAAATGGTAATGCTTCTCTAATGTGTGATTTATTATTCCTCATGGCTACCTATGAATGTAGAAGACTGAAAAGAGCCACAGTTTGGTACATACTGATAATGCAATATATGTATTACTGGCTGGGAACATGGCTCCTATATCCTGTACTAGTGGGCATTTTTACAAAGTATGAGAAAGAACAGTCAGGCAGAATCTGTAACAGAATCAGGCTCTGTCTGTCATAATTTCAATGCTATGTAGGTCAAGAAATGGGATTGTTTCAGTACAGACTGAAAAACAGTTTTAGCTGAGAAACATCCCAGAGCATCAGATCAGATGCCTCTGGTTGAGGGAGAGCCACTGTGGATCATGGTCACAGCACCTTTGCCAGTGGTGGCCTTTCCTCAGGGAGTTTATTCCTTTGAAGATGCTCAGAGTCCAGATCTGCTGGGAAGAGGATGTATATTGTGAACTGTGGCTCTTCTGGAGTCCATTTTCGTTGTTCTCAGAATAGCCCTCTCCACTCTCACCAGTGAACAGTTCCAGTGGTAACCCTACTGCAAATCAGATCTCATTTCAGTATCATTTTTTAAACTGTACTGGAACTGTGTTTTCCAGATCTGCATTAGTTCTTGCTCTGTTTTCAGTGCTGGTCCCTGGTGTCTATGTCTGAAACTATTTCCAGTTCTGATTCAATTTTCCAATAGAGACAAGTCTAAAGAGTGGCTCTTACCATAGTTTCAATTTTTCTTTTCAATGGTTATGAATAAAACATAATGTAAGGGGGAAAAAAAAAAGCTTTTGTTGTCTACTTCTGAAGTGTACAAAAGGAACATAGAATATTCTGTGTGACTGTAGTGCCTGAAAAAGTCACAGCAAGTCTTCTAGAAAAGTCAAAAGGTGAAATACTTTAGCTAGATATGATCTCTTTGAGATACCTCAAACATTGAAATACTGTAGAATTTTGCACTCATAAAAAGAATTTTTGTTCTTCTTCAAGGCTTATGTTTAGTTTTTGGCAGTCTGCATATCTAGAAATGATGATGTTTGCAGTGGCGTGGTTGTTTCTTGTAATACTTATTCATTACTCATTTCTGGAACATTTGCACAGATATTGGCCCACAGCATGCTTTAGTTTAGGCTACTATACTTATTACTTGGCTGCTGGTGTCTTCAGCATATGGTACTTTATTGTGCTGGCCACAGAAATGTTCTATAGTCTTGTAGTAGCATTGAGTGTGGTTCTGTGGCTTTCAACTTTAATTATACTTAATAACATAATACATATACAGCAAATAACATTCCCCATATTTAAAGTGTGGTTCTAATCTGAAATGTGATGATTTTAAGATAATTGAACAAATGAGTTCCTTGTGCTAGTTAAATCGTAACTTACTACTAAGAAAAATAAATTTCCCTATCTGCCTTTCTCTTAGCAGGGCAGAACCAGCAGAGTCAGTCCATATGCCAGTACTTTTCTCCTCGGATGTGTTTGTTGTGTTCTAGGGTGAATATAATGCCTTCTGGCAGCTCTGTGAACTCTCCCCTTATTGAGAAGATACCTTTTAGGATGTCTGCCTCCACACACCTGAGTTTTTTATACAGTTAGTATTTGTTAAGCTACTAGTAACATTTTGAATAGATCTCAGTAAGCAAACTCAATCTCGTATTCACATGTCAGCAATGACATTAACATGAATCAATAAAGAGAATTTAAAAATCTAAGAATTGCTGTCAAAAGGTGACGTCTTTCTCATGCTATAGAGACAATTATGCTGAGGCAGGGTTTTTTGTTTGTTTGTTTTGCTTTCTTTCATTGAGTTTACAGGATTTTGTGTCAGCCCTTTTAAACTAACCATGCTTTTATTTTGATACAGGAGAAGATGAGTAAGCCAGCTTGACATCCACAAGCTCAAAAGCAAAGCAACAGGGAAATAAAGCACCAAGATGTGCGACAAAAAATTGAGACTGAGTTTAGAGCTGTCAATATCTTCCCAATTTATAGCTACATCAGGGCATAACTGGTATCAAAGCGCAAGAGACAGCTTTGCTGTGTGCTGCCTTTGGAGCTGAAAGTACAGCAAGGTCTGTGGAGGATGAGGCTACTGTGGAGAGCCGGCCCAGTGAGGAGTGTGCTGGCTGTGGTCACTGATGAATGTGAGCTGGTGTCTCCGCATAGCGGCATGTTGTGCACAGGGCAGCTCATCTGGAGGTCCGTGCAATAGGCTCTTTTCTTTGAACAGGAGATAACTTAATCTCCTACAGATAAATGGTTATGATTGGTTCCCTGTTATGGCACAAAACTAAAGGAAGTCAGTTCTTCTATTTTTAATAAAACTACAAGCCACTACCACCCCCACCCCCCCCAAACCAACCTTCCTCAGATTGACAGTAGTCAAATAAGTGAAATTCCTTTGTTGTTGCTTTGAATTTCCTGAAAAATCCATCCGATAGCTCACTTGGAGCACATGTGGAGGCAGTCTTGCTGTACTATAACATGAACTCATTCCAGTTTGTCCATGATGTATAAACTATCCATGTGTATGTGCTGGAGATTCATGCACACACGCACACATATAAAATAACCCCCACTTCCAATTCAAGTAGAAACTCATTAAAAATAGAGATTTTTTTTTAACTACCTTGAAAATAACTTTGTTTTATACAGACTACACGTTTTCATTTTAAATTCCAGAGAGACAGCTATCAGATGAAGAAGTCTTTTTCTACAGGTTCCTTATTTCTACCGGCTCTGATTTGTTATCTGAGTAAGCTAAAATTTGACTCAGGTAAGCAAACCTTTAAAAAGCAGCTTTAAGCACTGGAACTGTTGCTTAAGCCTTGTTTTTAGTGATTAAAGCAGACCAAAGAAATTAAATCTTTTGACAAAAACTAAAATCAAAGCTAAGAAGAAAATTGCATACCCTAAAAATTCGGTAATGAAAGGTGTCTTGCATGTCTCTAGCTAAGGTTGCGATATAGTTCACACAAAGAAAGATAAGTAGTTGTTCATTTTTGCCCTTTAAAAGATCTTACTAACCCTGTCGTCTTTGCTTTTTTAAACTTGGCTAGGGAATTGACACTGAAGAGAAGTACCCTTGGAAAGATGTGCTACTGGCCGTGAGAACAGGGACAAGATACGTTTACTACAGAGGTGCAGCAAGTGCTTGCCACAAGGCTTGGAAATGTACTGCTAAGGTTGTTTTGGCTGGGCTTGGCCACCTTGAGGTCATGCTCTTCCCAGAGAGTTTGTCATGCCGCCTGCACAGCCACCAGCTACGGAGCAAGTGGTTTTGTCACCTTCTTGCCATAACACAAAATGCCCATCCCTTACACTTTCTAGACAGAGGGGAGAAATGAGCTGCTTGGCTTGGTGAGGATAGTAGTGGAGAATGTGACTTGCTGTAGCTTCTGCAGAAGTTCCTCAGTAAATCGTAGTGGACTGCCGGATGTGAGGCAAAAGCAAGTTTGATCATGGCTTCAGATAAAACACACAGAACTTTTTCTTTAGGACTATAAAAACAAAATTGCAAGGTTGCTGCTTAAGAGTCAAGAAAAAATGCACAATAGTGCTTAGAGTCACCTGCAGAGCTTGTATGATAATGATGACAAATTAGTGT
Organism: Micropsitta finschii; assembly: GCA_034783455.1. Lineage (NCBI taxonomy): Eukaryota > Metazoa > Chordata > Aves > Psittaciformes > Psittacidae > Micropsitta > Micropsitta finschii. The sequence continues at coordinate 3,418 of JAVHNF010076601.1, read as the reverse complement.
TGTTTTCTAAGATTATCTTCGCTAAAACGATAAATCTTGGTACAGCAGGTAGTATATTAACAATACATTAGATCCTTTTTTTCAACTGAGAAAACAAAGACTTTTGAAATGGCTATGTATTTTATTTTGGACTCAAATCACAGAAGTATCAAAATGTTTCCCATAATTGTTTCTAAGTGCACAGTTAAAGCAGAACCATCCACCACACACATGATTATTTTCAAGACATGAATAATACCCCATTAATAGTGTCTCCAATTCCAAGAGATATACTCCAGCTTTGAACTTTGATAATGCATCATTATGATAGTGTATCATTTGTAACAGATAATTCTGAAGTGTATACACACTAATGGAAAATTGGAAAGTTATTTGTTTTCAACTAATTTTTTAGTTCCTGTATAACATAATGCATGTGATAGCTGCATTATTATTTAGTCTTGAGATTTGTGTAAGCTTTCGTATACTGCACTGAGTCTGTCAAGACTTTAAGAATTACAAGGGAGATTTAATTTTGTCAGCTTTGAAGATGAGAAAGTAATGAAGCATGTCCCCACAAGGTGGTTAATTCTTTATTGTGCAACTGAAAGAAACTTAAAATGTTTTTTATCTCATGTAAATTACTGCTAGGTATGAACTGCACAATTGCAATTTCATATTCTTCCAGGAAAATGAAAATAAGGAAATCGCAGTTATTTCCAGTGACAGTTTTTTAATTATATTTCTCTCAATATGTGCTGAAAGGTTTCTATGGATACACTTTTAAAATTGAAATAGTTTGGTTTTGTGTGTGCTGAAGCTTAAGTCATAATTTGTTAATCAAACAAGGAATTAGAACAAAAAGCTTATGACAAATTTTGGCCATAGGCATTCATACATAAAGACACTGCATGGAAAAAATGGCAACTCATGGTGAAAAAAAGATGATATTTTAGTAAATTATAAGCATGGTTGGAAAAATAGTGGGTTCAGAGAGATTCAGCTGAGTGTTTCTGCTTGTTTTGGGAGTCTGAAAGTCCCTTCTTATCTCTAGTATGGCAGCAGGAGGATACATTCCTAGTGCAAACATACTTGGACCGTTTACAGAAATCTGCTAAAGACTGATTCTGCTAAAGCTGAGCTTCAATTAAGTTAATTTTGTTTGTCAATGTAAGAACTTCTAAGAATTTATTAGAAACCCAAAAGAAAGTGAACTATATTACAACTGTTAAGTATCATTTAAATATGAAATTGGTGCTTGTGTTAATTTAACATTATATTGGATAATATATATATACTATAACAGGAATGCATACATAACAGGAAAGTGCATGATATGCTAAAAATAAATCATAAATTCAATAAATGTTCTTTAAAATGAAACATCGATCCTTATTTTTTAAATGAGATAATGCTGTTTCTTTTTTTGACCATCTCAGCTCACAAGTTCTTGATTTTCTTGTTTTAAAAAGTCATTATGTTTTATTGGGAAAAAAAAAAAAACCAATAAATGTGGAGATGACACTTCCCTGAAAAATTAAATTTTAGTAAATGACTCTTGATGCACTGGGTCTCCTCTTCTGCTAGACAACATGCAAATGGAACTTGACAGGATTTTTTCTCCTGTCAACCGTGTACTCTCTGAGTAGGGGTTTTATATTTTCACTCAGGTTTTGAATTAAACTAACTGCCTGTTTCATCAGTACATTTAGTTTCTTAGTTTGTTGTATTTTATTGTCAACAAATTACACCTAAATGACCATTTACTGATATTTAGTTTTGCATGTGGAAGGCAACTTCAGTGACCGCAGAGAAGGGCAATGAGATGCTGGTAAGTTTGGCTGTAAAGGAGCAAAGTGCTTGGATGGGGAAGAGAGGTTAAAAAGTCATGATTGGATGTAAAGGTCTGGAAGCATTGGAAAGCTCAAAGGAGGCATCTTATTTCTCGGTGAGCCATATTCTGTTCAAGGCTGGGAAATGCCTGATGGCAACCCACCAGACTCTTCTTCCAAGCAGTCTCCTGGTGCTCCTTTTACTTTTGCTCCGGACCCAATCAGTCATCAGATTTCCGAGAAGGATCGTTGAGGAATCTCCCATGGGCTTTGCTTTTCCAGGCTGATAGGTGCAAGGTTACAGCCCCAGCTGGCTGGGAAGTGCAACAGGAGAGCTGCCTCCAGCAGCTTACAGGGACTTCTCTTGGTTCCTTCGAGATCCCTAGCTAACCCTGAGAGTTTTACTCCTGCTAAGCATTGGCTCTGTGCATACGTCTTTTCAGAGGAGAAGCATGCTTGTGAATATTAACCTTGCTAGTTATGAGTTGTCTGGCCTGGCACCAATTGAAGGCAAAACCTATTGGGCAGCTGGCCAGCTTTACATCAGCTGAGCGCAGTATAGGGAAGGCATGCTGCATAGCAAAAGAAGGCTGGTGGTTTAAATTACAGCTGAAAGCAGTCAGGGAAATACATCCAACTCCCAAAAATTCTTTTGAAGGCAAAAGAGCAAAGGATAACTTTGAAATTGAAAGTTGAGGTTTTGCTTTTTGTTGAGTTTCTGGTTCATGACTAGTGTCAGTCACAGTTTTGCCACAGTGGGAAGGTATGACTAGAGACCTCACACCTGAGCTTGGCTCCCTGAGAGATCAGAGATCCTAAGACACCCAGATCCTGTGAGATTCTGTCTCTGTAGCAGACTTCTAAGTTTGCAGGAAAATCCCCATGGCTTTTATGAGATGCAGGAGGAGCAGCAAGACTGGTTGCTGCTAATGGCAGAATCAGGCCTTTATGTGGTTAATAATATGCTATGCACAGCTTCAGTAATCAGCTGAGAGAGATTGTGGCTTCTTTTGAAAAATCAAAGTGATCGTTAATTTACACTGACCTGATACCAGAAATGGGTCAGAAGGGATCTTAATCTGAAAGCTTCCCTGTAGGGTATGTACATGTGTCCTTGAGCTTTTCTCTTCTTTCCCTGGGGGGGCTTGCCCTCAACCAGTTCATCACACTTTGACTTTCTGACTGATGCTGGTAACTTCTGAAAAGTTGCCAAGAGGCAGAACTATCTGATTGATGGGAACCTCTGCATGTTCTCAGAAAAAAGCTATATTTCTCAATAGAAGGATTTTTGTGAAATTTCATGGTAGAGTGATCATCATTTCCTTCTCAGACCATGGAGAAAAACACAGTTCAAGCACTTAACTGGTCTATAATCGTAGTTTGTTCTACCATCTGGAATCTTTTGTTGAAGTGAATGAATACAGTGTCTACTGAATAAACAAAAATTTGAAGATGGGGCTTTCCAAAATGAATTGATCTTGTTATGTTTCCACTTCATAGTTCTTAACTGATAGGCTAGGTCAGTAGTTGCCTCCAGGTTTTCCTTAGGACTGCTGTATGTACTAAAAAAAAAACAGGCAGAGATATGAAAAAATTATGAAGCAGTT
>JAVHNF010076589.1:3749-25064 GCA_034783455.1 Micropsitta finschii | reverse complement strand
AGAACTATCAAAGGGCTACCAGAAATGAGGAAGGAGAGAGAAGTTGTATGTACATAGGAGCAATAACTTTAAAGAGTATCTGTGCCTGGTAACTTCTTCCTTCTTATTTGTATTGCAGGTAAATTCAACTTAACTGCTTCGCATCTAGTTCCTCTGCTCCAATTCTGACTTCACATCCTCAGGTTCTACAAGAGGCTGGGCTATCTTGGAATCTTTCAGAGGCACAACAAATGGATCACAGCCTTTGATGTATTAAGTACCTGTTTTTTCTCATATTTACTTTGCTTGATTCAGTTGCCTCAGTATAGTTTACAAACAGACGAGAGGTTTAAGTGTTGTAAAATTAACCCTGGCAGTCTACCCTTGCAGACTACATTGTTAAATTTTTAATCAACATCAGAAAAAGTTAAGTTGTGGTAGTCTCTGTCTCCCAGTGCATACAATCCAGATAAAGAATAAAAGTTTTAAAATGTAAGTTACTAGAACTCATTTGCCAGATCAGTTTACAGATTCTTCCTGTCCTCATCTGATCTAAAATCTGGATTGCTACAAATTTCTTTAGTTTGTAATTTTTGTGCAAATCATTCCTCTGATTTTGGATTAACATTGCTTTAGGTTGATTCTATTCTGAATAATAAAAGAGAAAATTCAAGAGACGGAAACAATGTTTGATACGCTCAAACCAAAGGTTCAGCATGAGATGCAGAACTCAGTGTAGATCACTGCACTGGAAGTTACTGAAGCTATTGCGTTACGCACAGCCAGGTCTTTTGTCTTTTTTGTCCTTACCAAATTCTGATTCCTGATACACACACAAATAATCGCAGCTGTAATTAACCATTCAGAATGGGTTGTATGCACAGAGCACAACAGAACTGCACAAGAAATACTGCACAACAGGAATATAGTGAAGTTGAATGGTTCATGGGTCTGGGATAACCCTTTCCATGTGTAGCAGCCTGAATTAGCCTGTATTCACAGGACATCTGCAAGGGTATGAAAGCAGCAAAAGTCTGGGCGTGAACTACCTGCACCCAGTAACCAACCTGATAAGCTGACAGCCTGCCACATCAGTGACCAGAACTGCTGCTGCCATCACAACTCCAAGGTCAGAAACCAGGGAACCTTTACCACCCCATCTGTATCTGCAGTAGAGAGGGCAGCTCTGAACCCCATCCTGTTAGGAAGATAGTGAGAGGTGGGGAGCACAGCACAAGAGATGACAAGATAGATCCTCCACCCAAACTACTTCAGAGAACCAAAATTCACAGGTACCTTGGTATGCTCCCAGCATATATGTGGGCCACGAGGTACAGAACACCCAAGCCTTCTGGTCAGACATAGGGCAAGAAGTTAACAGGCAGCTGACACTAGCAGAGGCTGACACAAACTCAAAGCAGGAAGATGAGGGTACAAGTCTGAAAGAAACTGCTCAGGCTGTTACAGTAAATGACTTTATTTTTTAAAAAATGAAATAACCGTGAACATATTAACAGGCCTGCGGGTGGCACTACAGTACAGCTGGATATAAGGTAGATACATTTCTCCGTGTACCCGGACAATGAAATCCATTGCATCAATGCTGACATTAGTAAATTCTGAATACAGTTCTATCAAGCAGGAACATTTTACTTAGAATAGTTCTGGACAAAGTTGACACTGAAAGTTAACTTCTCCTTCACTTTGGAAAGGATAGATGTTTTCAATTAGCACTGGTATTGGGTGAACTATTGCCTGCAGTCACCAGTGCAGGGAGAGATGTACAACATCTCCACATGAGAACAGAGTTTATACTCCTTCTTACTTCTCATTCTGAGGAAGCAAAGTGGCATAGGGAAAGGGGGGAAGATGGGTGAGGAATATGGGCAAGGGAGGTGGGGTGTCAATTTCTATCCACTCTCCTTTGGCTGGTTTTGTGCTATTTTGGACTGCTTTCTAAAAATCAGTTCTTGATTTTATTGTAAGGAAGACTAAACGTAACGCGCCTTTCCTTAAAAATCCAGGAACAGTGTGGTACTTCAAAAATACTAAAAATATCTACTTTCATGAAATATTAACTGTTTCACTACAAACCTAGTTTTTCACTAAATACACAATTCTCTTATTTCTGGAGTCTCATGGGGAAAAAAAGTGGGTTCTCCCTTTATTTCTGCAACTCTACAGTGTACAGAGAAACGGCTACAAGAAGGGGAGTGCAGAGAATAATTTTATTCTTTTCCTTGGCCTGTATCTCACATGGGAAAATTGCTTAAATTTCTGCAGTTGGGCTACTGTTGGTCACATTCCTTCAGCAGTTATCAACTAAGTCTGCAGTAGGACAACCCACCTCCAGCACATTTCTTCTAACTGTGGAGTCTAACTAGGCATGAGGAAAAAAACCATCCACACTCTTTATACCATTTCTAACCATAATATGCACCAAGTGGTTTCCATGTTCTTCCAATTTGCAAAAGGCCACAGGAAAGGGACATGGCACCTTTCACTAGAATCTGGAATTCTGCATGTAATAGTGCAACCTTCCATTAGACCTTGAGTGTTGAGGCAGCGTAGAAAACGGTGGCTGAAGAGTGTGTCTAATTCTGACCACACCAGCTCTTGGTGAGAAGCCCCTGCACCTGCGGAGGCAAGTCATGTGCAGTCCCTGTATGTACTGTGAGCAAAAGGCTTAGTTCACAGGGCATTTGGAATTAGAAATTCCTACGATCTAGCTAGCTTGGATTCATGAGCTTTCAGTGTGCCAACAGCATCTTTCACTGCATGGTAGATAATGTTCTTCACCTGTAACAGGAAAGAAAAAAAAATCCATATCTACAGAATAACAAGGAGAAACTCATATCCACAATCAACTTGGACAGCTGAATCCGTAAGGGTTAGCAAAACATTCAAAGTATATACTATCACTGCTTCAGGATATTAACAGCACAAATTTAACTGTCACAGACAGCAAGTACTTTACACAACTGCACTGGTATTAACAAATCATCTTCTGATTACTCAGCAACATACATTTATTTACTCACGTGATTTTCAAGTCTCTCTTTTATGAGAGCGAGGAGGAAGCACACTATGAAGTCACACATAAGAGTTTATTTTGAAAAGTCCTTGTGATCCAAGTCACTCAGATTCACATGAATCAAACCCCAAAGGAACAAGAAAACAGTATGTTTTAACCCTATGTAAATTAAGATGATGCGACAAATCATTCCGTTGTCTTTGTATGGAGGCTAGAACTAATGTTTGTAATTTGTGCGTCTTTCAGAAAGACAAGGTGAAAAATCTCTAATACTCCCAGCAACCTGTTCCACACTTTGCTATTGAACAATCACAGCTCTATCTTTGTTTCTCGCTTTTCAGAAACTGAATTCAGTTTCTTGGTACTTAACGGAACAGCTTCAAGCCCAAGTGAGCAGCTTCACTGCATTTGCTCAACCAGCTGTCAAGCACCATCAGTTTTTCCTGATGTACATACGGTGTCACTCTTTTTTATCATTTATGAGACAGTTATTGTTTCTGGGTTTTTTTTAATATATTCATATACATATAGAGACAGATGTGTATAAAAGTATTAAAAATGACAAAGGAAAGCCATAAAGTTTGGGTGAGGCACAACCACAGCCAGTATCCCTGTTCACAGGAGTAGCAAGTCCCACTTTGCCAGCAGTTACTTTTTTTGTGGTTTGGTGTTGTTTTTTTTAACAATAACCATTAGTCATTTCCAAACTTTTTATTTACAGAAACGCTTCCACATCTGCGTAACTACAGCTGAAGAGGTACAGTGTTAGAAGCTGGACCCCCACAGTGAGAGTTGATCCTACTTCTGCTTTCCTTTAAAATCCTGTGCAAATCCATATAGAAACTTATAGCATTTTTTCACTGAATTGTTTGGAATAATTAACATGATTAAGTTCTGACATTCTTGGGTGACACACTGGAGAATGGCTGCATACCCAGTACTCACTTGTGCAAGAGCAGCAATTCTGCAGATTTCCACCATCCTTCATTTTACACGCATGACATTACCAATACACAAAAAATGCTGACACCAGAATTTGCAAACTAAACAAGTCCTAATTCTTCAGAAGCATACACAGGCAAAATACAAAAATATCTGCCCTGCTCTTCTCTCTGCAGAGCTTACCGTCTTACACACAATGTACTGCTTCAGTGCATAATATATTCTATGCATAATTATTTGTTTAAGCAGTCACACTTCTTCAAGCCAAAACACATTTATTTTTCCCATTTGGGAATCAGAATCAGTTATGTTGGAAGAGACCTTTATGATCATCAAATTCAACCATAAACCTAACACTGCCAAGTCCACCACTAAACCATATCCATAATATAAATAAGCAAACCTTTGCTTTCAGAGCAATTTTTCTTTAGCCAAAAGAGAGACAAATACCACGTCAAATAAACATCTCTCTTCAAAATAAGCAGACTTCCCGGTCATTCAGGATCTGCCATTTAAAAACTTGTTCATGCTGACACGTGTTACTCCAACAGGGGGAAAGATCTCTGGAAATCCAAAAGCTTTACTCATTTTTTGTTTATGTAACACCGTAGACATTGATGCATTTATTAGTTTTTAAATACTTATTAAATGAGAACCTCCAAAGTTACAGAAAGTTGCTACTTTTTCTTATATCACTAGCCACATGTTTCTAGTACTGAACAAAGCTGGCAGAACACAGGATATATTTAGTAACACTGTCATAAAATCATTACCTGCAGTTTATCCTCATGGTTTGTATGAGTATTAGACAGGTGCCTGAACTCCTGGGTCAGACGGAAGCAGTGCTTCACATGTTCTGGAGATACAAAATCTTCTGCCACTTTAATGCAGCTGTACAAATTATGGACCTAAAAAATATCCAGATCACATGATTGATACAGCACGATTGAATGAACCATAAAAACCCCTCCTTCCCTCCCCACGCACCTCCCAAAAACTAAACCAAATCCCAAACCCCACTACTACTTAGATTCTCCCACATTTACTTGTCAGAAACAGGAACTGAAGCCTATTTGATCTCACACAGAACTGTGTGGAATACTAAAACCAGAACAAAATACATGACATCTCTCACATGGTCCCTGTTCTCCCACATACACCAGTGTTCCCTAAAACAAGCTCTCTGCTGCTCTCCACACTTTCTGGAATTCTGTTCCCTTGGCTGAAGTTTCACTACACAGAAATGTTTTACCACCATTTACCCTACTTTGTTGTTTGGTTGTTTTTTTTTTTATTCCATCACAATACTGTACACATAACTCAGGTATTTAAAGAATTTTTACTAATATAACTACTAAAATCCAATTAAAATAGTTCCTAAGTCAGCTGTATTATCTAACAGTTATTTTTAAGTCACAGGTCTGCTATGCCTCAAATTAAATTCTATTTATCAAATGTCCTAAAGCTGGCATACTGACCTGATGGGGAGCACCTGCAGGAATGAATACAGCGTCTCCAAGGAACTGCACTATTGCCCAGCCCTGTACACCATACTCATCGTAGAGTCGCTTGCGTAAGGTCTGGTCCAAGTACCAACTTTGGTCATGAATGGGGTCATGATCTGGGGGGTTTTCTTGGCCTTGTTCTTCTCCAACCTAGGGCCAAGACATGGGGTGGGGGTGGGAGGGAAACCATGACACAGCACCTTGATATTGCTGGCTCACAAAAAGCTCTGTACCAAAAAACATAACAAACAAACTATTTCAAGATAGGACACTACTTTCCTTAAGTTCATTTAGGTCTTAACTAGCAACGTGCATTAGTATGAAGATTCTAGACTAGGCTGAGAACTTGGGAATGTAATAACTATTAATGTCCTCAAAGACAGCATTAGAATAGCTATGCATTTGACATTGATAGCAATTTGTATTATTCAGCTGTTGTAAGCAAGCTACTCAAGGGATCCTATCAGCTCAAGCCTCCTTTGTAATCGACATACCTTCCGGAGAAGTTCCCGTATCTTTTCAGCATCCTTGGCAGCATAGATATGCCACAATGCTCCGGGTTTCTCTCTTCCTTCATGGATTCGCTGCTTTGTTACATCGTCAGCATCTCCCTCATCAATTGTTTTCAGAACCTCTGAAAGAGGAATCCACATTAAAGAGATATGATTACAAAGCTTCTGATTTCTGACATACAGAAGAGGAAAGAATATTTTGAGCCACTAAATCCAGTCACACTGCTACTGCAACTGCTGCATCATACAGTGCCCTTTCTAAGCACATCAAGCTTTTTTTTTAACAAAATTCAGCAAAAGTGTCAATTGACAGCTAATCACAAAGCTTAGTCATGAATTCAAACTGAATTAACTGCAACTATTCACATACAAGAATCTTCCTCCTTTCTTCAGGGAGATACCTAATTTCTAGCAAAATTCTGCTGTGTCCAGAGTTGGAAGCCAATGAAACATTACTGCACCTCTAAATATGTGCTGCAGTCATAGCCAACTGCCTTGTATATTTGTATTCTATATCACAGATATGACAAACTTAAACAATAAAAGGTACAGTCTGCTTCCTCACACACGCAACTAATTTTTAACAGACAGAAAACAGCTTTCCTCAAACATTACCATCATCATGGGTCCCTTCCCCAATGGGAATCCCAACGTACACCATGACATTAACAGCATCAGACACATCCAAGTGCAGGTTTGTGGTACCAACTCGTCTGTCTTCTGCAGTAATTAAGCCTATAATAGAGTGTAAAAGAAAATCAAATTCTATTTAAGCTCTTACAGAAATATAACCTGGCTTTAAGATTTTTCTAGAATGCTAACTTTAGACAGCAGTAAGAGCAGAAACCAATGTCAAAGGGCACCTAAAGTAGTTATATTCATGTCATGTGTGGCTTAAGTAAAAAGTTTACTGATAACCAGTATTTTTATTTTGCAGGAAACAGAAGTAGCAAATGTAGTTCACCCAAGCCATGAGAAAAGCATTTTCAAAACAAAGCCTGAACTTGTACTTTACGATTTTGTCTCTCTATGAGAGTCATTTGTACAGTCTGTAGTAGTGACTCATAGCTTTCCTAACACAAAGTTAGTAGGCATTCTTTGGCATTGTTTTCCTTTGCTTGGAAGTACAAGAGAAACCCCAACTGCTTTAAGTGGCATTAGTATCATACTGCATGCAGCAAGTCACTAGACTGCTATAAGTATAAACCTCCAGCAGGTTCTTTTCTCATACTCAGCTATAAAATCCATATGATCAGTTGAATTCACAGCACTTATTGTCCATCATTAACAATTCAGATGGAAACTATGGAAAAACAGCTGCAGACTCTCAAATGCTTATACCTTTATACACTACATGATCTTACACCTCTCAAGTGGTTATAAACAACCAAGAAAGATTTCAAATGTTTACTGCTTAATTCTTTCACCTTCTCGTCTGACCCTTTAATAGCTCTTTTTACTTTACCATCTCCTCTAGCATGTAACAGGAGGAAAAAAAATAAAACAGAAAAAAATCTTTGTATCAACACACAAGAATGGGATTATGACCACAAGACTTCTGGTTATGTTTTGTGACCACCATTGTATTTATCTCTTTTCTATTTAAAATACAAGCTTCTGGGGACAGGAACTCAATTCACTGTACAGTACCTACCACAACCAACCAGAAACAATAGCTAATTTAGCCAGTCTGTCTAAACATGAACTTTAAGAAAGCACAACTGAAATACAAACATGGATAAACATAATATATGGGTTGAAAAAAACCCAGGCCAGACAAATTCACAAAAGACAGGTTAGTTATTGACCTCAAGTAATGACCCTTATAACCTCCACCTCGAAAATATGCTTTGCCAGATGCAGCAGGATGTAATTAAAGAAGTGCCATTCCTTAATTATTTGCTAGTGGTGTAAGTCACACAGAGTATGCTGGGAAATACAAATACAGTATCAGTGGTAGGTCTTATGTTAAACAGTTCATGAATTAATATATAAAAATTGGTCAGTATTTAAGGGTCCTTTACACAGAAAGCCTGTTGAAGGGAATGAGATTTCTTCACAGTTTATTTCTGTAAACAGTCCTTTTGTTTAGGTAACTGAGTATCACTTTAAGAACCAAACTTCAGCCACAATATTTATATCTTATTGCTTTAAAATGCTAAGCACATGAAAGACACTACCTCACTATTGAGAACTTTTTTCATCCTATACTCAGAAAACAAAGCTATATAATTACAACCAAAATACATTTAATATGCTAGAAAAGTTACTCTTATTCAACATTGACAGAATTACTGTTTTTATGTCTAGGTCCACCCTTTATTTTCTCTGTAAAGAGCTAAGAGCAAAAAAACTGTTTTTGAAGACAGACCTAGCTAAGTTTTCCTTTTAACTTGAAAGTAAACAAAGTGTAATACTTTTTCTCTTTGGACCAAGACCAAAGGATAATCCATCTAAAGATTAAGTAGTAAAGGGTTACTACATTCTATGCAAAAAATTCAACAAAACACAACTACTCTTTCCACTGCCAGCAACTAGCAACACACAGCCAAGTTAGCCATGACTGATACCATGTGTCTTGCCGCACTCCTGTATATTCCTCGATTACATTATAAGCCACTTGGTGTACAGACTTCTTCATTCAACTTACATGTCAAGTAATACATAAATCAAAACATCAAACACTGCTAAATACTGAATAAGAAAAATCTGCCTAAGTTCACAACCCCCTATTTTTTTAACTTTTATCTGTGATGTCATACTGCTAAACCCCCCCAATATAACTCCACAAACGCTTCCTCAGAACTGCAAAAGCTTTAATGAGCTGAGGTGAGTTGTTAGTGTCGATATATCAATAATTGTAATGCAAAACCTTACAAAACCCTGCAACCCTGCCTCATCAACATTCTAACAGAACTACGGAAGTTACACTAGGCTAAATTTGCTACCACATAATTGCCTTGTAAGATGGCTGCAACTCTTTCCTTATCATTTGACGGTTTTCAGTATACACAAAGAGCAACTACTTTAAATGTTATTTATCTTACCCTAAAGTTGCAAAAGTATGTTCTTCCAAATCAATCTCCTGGAACTTTAACAATAATTTCTTTTAAAAGTCTCCAAAACCTGCTTTTGACTGTGACCTCAGAGACCGTACATTCAGAACTGAAATCATTCAAGTTGATATTAATTGTTAATATATCCTCTACACTCTGCTACATTAACAATCAGTTGAAAGTTTAATGCTTCACAGCCACATGCAGGGTATGTGTTCAGACAAAAATTTCCTTCATTTGTATGCTATTTACCTACTATATAATTATGGTATTAAGAAGACAAAACTGTCCAACTCAGGGAGCTGAACATGGGGAGAGTTTTGTCTTGCATGCTGTCTGTGGTCTGCGTTGTTAGACATGGATTAAAAAAATTACAGCCCTGGTCAGAAATGTAAACACACAGACTGAAGTGCCCAGAAGCCAGCTAATTTTCATCTTATGTGTATCAATTTATGTCAAAATATATTAATTTCTCCTTGAACCCTGTAGTTTACAAACTTATCATATGCACATCTATTGGAAACCACAAGGCAAAAAACGGCACATCTGACAGAAAGGACTAGCAGAGCAATTGATCACAAGACCAATTAAAAAAAAACCATGACAGTGTGCTCTAGAATAAGCACTGAGTTCTGATCAATGCCACAGCCTTGGACATGCCCTAAGTATAATAAAGAGTATAATAAAGAGACACAAAAATCAACATCTACAGAACTATTCTCACATACCATAGGCATTGTACATTTTGGGACCCAAGTCAGGACGGACAAAGTAGCTTGGAAGCCTAGAAGCCAAATTAAGTCTGCCATCCCTCTTGGTATATTCGGGAAGAGGAAGGTTTTCCATCAAGTCCTCAAACCTAGAAAGCAAAAAGAGAACAAAGGCATGTTTTCCTCTTGCATTGCCTACAGCAGCTCTGTAGGTATTGATACTAACTTTTTCTTACCTTGTAGGCATCATATCTCTAAAGTCCTCCCCTGGAGGCCAGTCCTTTAACTTTAGTACCATTGGCTGACCATCCTCTGACCGTAGCCGTTCTGCAAGAAACAAATTAAGATTTCTTCATGTAGTGTTTTTTTACCAAGCCCACTGCCTTGTTTAAGCACCAAGTCTATTGTACCAACACCTCTCACACTGCAGCAAAATCAATCTTGATTTTTCTTTGGGCTTCCAAGCATTATGATAGTACGACTGAACAACAGTTTAATAATTTTTTATATATATACACATATATATATATCACTATGTACAGTAAAAATTTAACAGATCTTGCACAGCTGCTAAGTTTTAGAATAAGTTTTATTCAGCTTTGAAAACAAGCCCTTCCAACGCATTCTATCTTACTACTTTTACCAGACTCTAAAGGGGTTTTATCTTTCATTTCAAGAGGAATGGCACTTCTGTAAAATTAAAGTTACCGTTTCATGCTCTGAAATCAACCCTAATCTCAGTTTAAAGCAAGAAACCATGGTACGCTACACTCAAAAAAGCTACATGGTAGGCAGCTAATGAGAAAGACAGACTTCAGTTTTTCAATTCTTTTTTGCTGGAGGCACTCAAATTAGCAGGGTGCTGAATTCAAACATTTATTCTTCACTTCAAGAGTAGAACGTGAGTCCTGACTGGTCACAGAGAAAGCTACTAGCACAGAAAGATGACCTTACATACGCAGCAGTGGATGTACAACATGACAGCACTGAGCACATCAACTGCTGGTTTGCCTCAGATGTTAATAATGGCTAAGAGAGTGCATGTGGAATTGGTACATGGAATAGCCTAGAAAGCTCAGCATAACATTCTGAGAGAAACAAAGTTCACTCTTTACCAGATTCTTCACAGCTCTACATGAAGCCATCAGTTGGAATATGGGGTATACTGACTGCAGTCCTTCAATCCCCCCTTCCCCAGAAAGTAGTATCTTTCATTAATTACTACTTTACCAAGGATTGTCAGCCAAACAAAAAACAACTGATCTTACCCAGACCTAGCAGAGCTGATCACAGCACCAAAAGAGAAAGCATATCTAAGAAACTAGGACTTGGAGACCTGTGACTCTCATCTGTGTTATACATCAACAGGCTAGAGAAGTCAGCCTTAGTCTGCAATATATTATTTTATTGAACTTATAAGGAATTAAAACCTGCAGATACGCAAACCAAACTATTTAAACAAAACAAATTTTGATGAGCTATGGATTTTAGATAGAATTTAGACTTGAATTTAAAGCTGTTTCAGAACTTCCTGTAGTCAAGATTTTGAACTCATCAAGGATCTTTGTTCCAAACATGGAGAAGAAACTTGAAGGAAGGTTATTCAGAAGGACAGAGTAAAGAGCTATCTGGAAGAAAACAAACGGATCTGACAAATCACACAAAATTAGACAAAGTCCAGAAAACATCTCATTAGCAAAGAAAAGCAGGTCTAAGAAGGCTCAAAACAAAAACACCTGCTAGAAGTCCACTTAGAACCCGAAGATATTGAAAGTAAGCAGCACAAGATTAAAACTAAAATATTATATAAAATAATTAAGGGATTATCTCAATACCACCTCCGAATTCAGTGGCTGTTATACACATCTTTAATAACTTAATGCAAGTGTGTGGGAACCAGCCACATATTTGAGAAATCTCAAACTCATGTAATGCAGAGGAGTCAGTGTCATTAGATAATTGGCAAAGTTTTCATATAAATTAAGTTTGTGAAATCTCTGGACTAGTAGCAGATAATGCTCCTCAAAACTGAGGATTGCACATGGCTGAAAAACACTAAATAAAAAGTATTTAAAAGAAACCAGCAAAAGTGATCAGGTTTCCAACCTAGATCACTAACACTTCTCATATGAAGTATGGAAATAGTGTTGTCTAAATGAAACACAGCAACTAATTTTGTTGAAAGGAGCATCATCTGTCTGGAGACAAACAACAAATAACATTTCTCAAAGATAACTTGACCCATACAAATTTACTATTTCCATGAATGACCCTAGCACAACAGTAAAGAGTTTGTGAATTTTTGCAATTACCATTAACGCACAGAGAGACCAGCCCATTAGTTCCTTCTAGGCCATTTATTTCTCAGCAATAATGGAAACAGTATGAAATTTAACAGTACAAAAAGTAAGACTCTGTACTTGGAATCATATGAAAACATGTCAAAAGTTGAGAGCTCTTTTATTGAAAAATTATTAGGGAAGGGAATATTCTTGGTCTACAAACCTACCATTTCGTTTCCTATGAACAAACATTCTATTAAGTCACTATTTCTGCTATGTGCACAAGCAATAAATACAGAGAACGCTTTATTCGCAACACTAAAATCAGCAACATTGCAATGAACCATTACAACTCTAACATCTGTAAATATAAACCCATTCTGATCTAGGTATATATAATCTAAAATAGAGAACTCCTTTTCAGAAGCTCTTTAATCTGAACAGTTATATCCCCAGGGATTTTAACTGGTTAGCTTCCACATCCACATTTGACAGGTTTCCTTGAAGAACTGCTCAAGCATTAAGTAATGTGTTATCACACGAGATACACATACAGCATTGCTATTTATAGTACATATACACTTGTATTTGTACTCATACATGATCTACTGCAAAATAATATTCAATGTCAAGTTTACTTAGTTGATGAATTCCACCAAGTCTGAGTTTTAGCACCAAAAGCTTCAGTCTGTTTTAGGTCTGCAGGTTCCCTTTAGTTTTACAATAAAAGTTGAGTTTGGAAGGAGTAAGGGTAGTCAAATTATTGTCTTAGTAATTGTAACTGGTGACTAATTTCACAAAGTAAAAAAAAAAAAAACAAACAAAAACCACAAAAAACCCACCAAACCAAAAAAAAAAAATCAAAATAAAAAGTAGTTTCCCATTAAGTCGATCATTTTTTGACACATGAAAGTACCAAACATGAACACACTATAGTACAGATGAAATTTTCTTGGGCAGCCCTGCCCTACTCTTTACCAGTAAAGTATTACCTAGGGTGTGCTACACCTGAGGAGCAATTGCTTCTTTGGATGACACTAACAGATATTTGGATTTCATCATTATTTTTTATTTTTAAGAAAATAGGTGGAAAAGGAGGAGTTGGAGGTAGTAAGACAGACTACTCAGTTAAACTAGTCAGTCATAGGTATTACTTACTAGGTATTATCTCAAAGCCATCCCAGAAGTCACGCACTTTCACGTCTGAAATTATGGCACAGTTTCTGCAGTTCACCAAATCTACATCTTGATCTCCAAATTCCAGGCTGAAAGCTTCTGGTTTCCAAAGCTCTGACTTCAACTTCTTATGGACACCAGATACCAGCACGGGCTGAGAATACAAAGATGAATGCTTACTCCACCATAACCAAATTTCTTACACATGCAGCCAAACTTTAAGAGCTGAGACTCCTGGCTACCATCATACAGAAAACACCAGAAGTCTATTTCCATCTATGTTTGGGGTTTTGTGCATCAAACAAATAACCAGAGTCAAAGCAAACTTCAGTTCCAGGCCATGTGCAGCTGCCTTAGAAGGGGTATTGTATTAGACTTACAAGCTTTAAGGCAAGGGTATTGGGTCTACACAGCAAGGTGCTGGCAGCAGAAGTGGGCTTTGTAAGATGAGGCTGTGAGCTCCTCATGGCTGGACACAGATGGTTTCATCTGGCTCCAACAGCCCCATCGGTGGCCAAAGCTCAGCCCATAACTGACACTGGTAGCACCTCTGTCATAATAGGAAAGGGTAAAAAATGCTCTGCAGCTGCTGGGGGAAGGAACTGAAACAACTCTGCGGACACCCAGGTCAGTGAAGCAGGAGAGGGAAGAGGTGCCTGCAGCCTGTGGAGGAGACCACTGGGAAAGCAGGTTGCCCCATTGCAGCCTGTGGAGGATCATGGTGGAGCAGATATCATCCACTGCAGCCCATGGAGGACCCCACGCTGCAGCAGAAGGAGATGCCCTCAAGCAAGCTGCTGCCCATGGACGGCCCACACTGGAGCAGGCTTCTGATAGGAGCTGCAGCCCTTAAGAGAGAAGCCCATGCAGGAGCAAGTTTTCTGGCAGAAACTGGGGCCCATTAGGGACCCACACTGAAACAGTCTGTTCCTGAAAGACTGCAGCCCATGGAGAGGAAGGATGCTTGAGCAGTTCAGGAAGGATGAGAGAAGGACTCCACACTGGAGCAGGGCAAAAGTATGAGGAGGAAGGAGCAGCAGAGGTGAAGTGTTGTGAACTGACCACAAGCCCCATTACTGTCCATCCTCCCTGTGCGGCTCTGAGGGGGGAGTGGATAGAAGAGTCAGGAATGAAAGAAGAAAGAGGAGTGGCTGAGGGTAGGGCATTTTGAACTTTGTTCCCCACCACCCTACTCTATTTTTAATTGACAATTAATTATTTTCTCACAAGTTGAATCTGGTTTGCCTGTGACAGCAATCACTAAGTGATTTCTCTGTCTTCATCTCAACACAAACTTTTCCACCTCATTTTCTCCCCCTGTCCTGTTGAGAAGGGAAAAGAGAGACAGCAGCTGGGCAGGGGTCTAGCAGCCAGCACAATCCACCTGTGGAAGTACACCGGCTGTGTTGTCCTACTACCTCTTCTTTTCATGCACAAATGCAACTATAACTGCCACTAGAAACAGCATTTGTAGAAAAACCTTCTCATATGAAATTTTCTTACTCTGATAGGACTTTTTTTAAACAATTTCACTCTTTATGTACAATCATGGATCATCATTAATTCCCTAGGACAAAGCCAAGTAGCAAAAAAGTAACTGTTCACTCAGCAAACAGCGTTTTAAGATATTTAGGCTAACCATGTATATATCTGTTCCACACTATTATTTGAGTGGCCTCTCCCCCCTAATGCTCAAGGCATTTGCTAAACTAATTATAGTAGGAAAAGATATACCAGACAATCTTCCCAACACTGGCCAAGACCTTGGTCAGTTCCTGTCACCCTTCGATCTCTAGAGAGAGTTACAAGACTTGAGAGAAAAGGAAGAGTGTATGAACTCGCACATGGACTATGCCATGTAAAGAATTCTAAGGTTAGCAACTGCTACTTATGTTCAAATGTTAATGCAAGCTGTGCCCTATACATTAATAATGACCTGAAGGTATATCTCGGCTGCATTCATATGAACAGCTCAGTACAACCGTGAGCACAGATGCCCCTAGACATTGTAGTAGCATCAGCAAATTAGGCAAAAATTACCTACAGAGCTATAGATGAGCAACTTGAAAGTTATGTTGTTTAAAAAAACTCCAGTAACTACCCACTGCTTCATCTGGATTGCCCAATGGCCTTTAACAGGACTACTACCCATTTTAGTCTCTAAGTGAGGAGAAACTACTCATTCAAAAATGAATGGAGGAAACCCCACAACTTTGGGGATAACAGAAATAGCCTTGGTTTTCTAATGCAACACAACATAGCCCTTAAGTTCTAAAAGGCAGCAATGAAATCTCACCTCTAGAAGAGAGAGATTTAAGAGAACAGGAAGCAGTTATTACTGTAGTCCTGTCAACAAAAAAAGGCAGAAAGCTTCCACAGAACCACAGAAACATTTAAGTTGGAAGAGAACACCCACACACTAGTGTTTTCTTTGTGTTTATGCTGAACTTCCCAGGTTTTAGTTTGTGCCTGTCGTCTCTTGCAGTCTGGCAAGGGATACGTACAGGCTACTCAGGAATGATAGTTCAGGTATGACAGGCCAGGAAGGTGAGAAGGGAGCACTGCCATTTATATGAGGGAGCAGCTGGAATGCATGACATGTCACGCAAGTGTCAGTCGGCACTGCTCCCTCTTTCTCATTTCCTCTCATCAGGTATTTATACACATCAATATGATTTCCTCCCCACACTCTCCTGAGCCTTCTCTTCTCCAGGTTGAACACTCTCCCAGCCTCTCTTCATATGAAAGATGCTCCAGTCCCTTAATCATCTTTGTGGCCCTTTGTTGGACTTTCTCCTTTAAGTACTTGTCTTTCTTGTACTGGGGAGCCCAGAACTGGACACAGTACTCCAGGTGTGGTATCCCCCAGTGTCAAGTAGACGGGGGAGGAAGGATCGCTTCCCCTGACATAGTGACAATGTTCTTCCTAATACTGCTGCCTTTCTTTGTTGAGAGGACACAAGCCACCCCACTTCTCAGTCATATTGGTGAGATTGTGGCTGTGCAAATGTACACTAATTCCTCCTGTTTGTTCCTTCTATTGCATGCATTAGTGTGCAGGCACTTCAGAAAGACACCTAGTCATGCTGATTTCCAAGAAATATTACAAGAACTTTCCTCATAATGCTGTGATGTACACAGTTCCTTACTTATTGTGCATATGCTTAAGTTGGAGATATTTCATTCCCGTTTTCTTGAGTATGAGATATCTCGCATTCCCGCTGCTTGTCAACTCAATCAACTAATTACTGTCCCGATCACTAGTCATACTCTCCCTCCGTTACTGTTCCTGACTTACAGCTCTCCTAATCACACTGGACAGCCTGTTGGCTAAATACTCTGATGAATCCCATCTCCTCCATGCAGACCTCAATCCCCAAAGAGGTTCCCAAAATCTCTGTTGTTGAAACTAGCTGCACAAACAACGGTTGGCATGCAGGACTGGCCAACCCCTTCTACCTACTCACCGCCAGGAGTAAGAAAACCACCTGGGCTCCATGACCATTTCTCCCAGAGCCATACAGTCATTCTTGATACTATTCAGGTACTGGACTGGTACTATTGCTCATGCCAACATGGAACAGCAGCAGAGGATAAACATCTGAGGGACAGACAAGATTTGGCAGTCTTTCCACTATGTCCGATGGTAAGACCCTGATAAGCAGCAAACCTCCCCAAGATCACAAAGCACGACACACTGATCCCAAGTTTAAACATATTCCTTGATCCCAGCAGGAACTATAACATTCAGGCAACGGAAAAGTTTTAATCATATTCTACAAAAACCTAGGATCATGGATGAGGAGTAAAATAACAGTACCTTTCACAGGAGGGACAGAAACTGCTGCCAGGTAGACATTAAGGCTAACAGATAAATTAGGCTTCAGTCCAAGAAAATAATGGCAAATTCTGATCCCTGCTGTATTTACTCAACCCATTAGAACATAAGGAAAAAAAACCCACCCAAACTACTTAACCTAGTAGAACCCTTCCAGCTACTAAGCAGAGAATTTTTCATGGAAGAAAGTGTTCTCTCTAAATGAGAACATAGCTAAGGTTGCAAGACAAAAGAATAGCAGACTTGGTTGGCAGACATATTCTGCCAAATCTGCTCTCAGACTACAGGAAGAAAATAGTCTGCTGCTACACAAGGGGTCCTCTGAATGATAATGTCATCCAAAATCATCAATAGCATATTATCTTGGGGTGAAGCCTAAAATAGAGGGTCAAAATAGTACATGAGCATGACAGTTGTAGCCAGAGCCTCCAAGTGTGCAACGACTTGGAAGGCAATGCACACTGCAAGCTACACATCTGACAGTAGGTTGGTAATCTCATCTCTGGACTCCACAAGTAGTCTCTCAGGATTCTTTAATGGACAAGAACCCCAAAGCCACGTGCAACAACTTGCACATGGTGACTAACCAGCCTCATCTGCAGAGAAACAGATAAGCATGTCTTTTTTAAGTATGACCAAAAGATTTAGCATCCTCCTCAGAGACATGACTATTTGCAATAGAGAAGGTAGAGAAAATTATCAGAGTATGCTGAACAGAAACTAAGGACCTCTTTGCTAAGTCAGGCAGATGACTTACATGACAGCACTGCAAAAGAATGACTTGAAATCCTTTAGAAACCAAAAAGATGCAAGAGGGTTTTTAAAAACAGAAGGGGTGGAAGGAGAACCCAGGAGAGAGGGGAAATAAATAAATAAAGAAAGAAAGAAAGAAGAGACCTTTGTGCACTGCAGAAATCTCAGGTCACCACTGCATCAAGGAAAGCAGCAACGCCAGCACTGAGCTAAGTTTTTCAACTTAGTGTTGAGAATCAAGGGTGTGCTGCACAGTAGCCTCTTCCACCTATTAGGAGCTGGCTAGCACAGTCAGATAAAGAAGCTGGTAATTCTGTGGCTGATGGTGCCACAATCCTTTCTGCAGCTCTCATGGCTACATGCTACTTATGCTTGTGCCCAGGGGACCCAAAGAACATACAGTTCCACAGGACATGCTAAACTTAATTGAAAAGTAATCTGCTTCTGGCAGGAATGGACTTTGAGTGCCAAAACAGAAACATGCAGCCTGATCAGTTCCTCAACCACAGTTCAGCAATCCACAACCACCAGCATAACAACAGAAGAGCCAACAAAGGACTTGCTCCAGAAAACAGGATATTAACTGTTTAGCACCAATGGTCTCGATTTTCAATAGTCAGTGAAGGTAATGGCATCAGAGGTAGCCACAGAACCAAGTGCCAAGAACAGAGTTTGATCGAATGGACTTCATATTCTATTAGAGATATGGCTCAGATTCAGCCTGTCTAACCAGACCTTTCTAGAGAAACCTAAGCTGCAGCACTACACACTGAAATCTGAAAAAGTGACGATGCTGGCAGAAGGTCTAAGGTCCAGTCTCTTGACCAAAAGCCTAACCAGCTGATGACTCCTCAGACAATCCAGAGGAGTGCTCAATACATGAAATGCTGAGTTCAAAATAATACTTGGGTTCACAAAGACTGTAGGCTCAGGATGAGACATGGCATCAAGTAGACTCAAAATTTAAGCAGAAATTACTAGATACAGCACTTTTATTCTTGTACATGCTGCAGCTGGAAGCTGTTCCTTCCCCTCAGGCTATAAAGCATCAAGTATGGGGTAGATACTAGGATCATACAGGAAAGCATAGTGGATTTGCTACTGGGCTGTAATAGAGCAGGTTCAGCACAAACAGTGTCAGAAACAAAAAAGCTGTCACAGCAAACATCCTCATACTGGCAAGCTAAGAAAAACTCACTGGGCAAGAGCACACAGGCTCGAGTCAGTAAAGCACGGAGTGGACAGGGCTGCTGAGTTCTGTTTACAGTGCTGCAGTCAAAATTTTCATCATATTCACTCAAGAGCAATTAGCCGAAGTTTGAATGGAGTTGTCAATAACCAAGGTACAGGTTAAATTTTATAACAGGGTATTCATAAGCAGTAAGAGTTGGCTGTCATCACCCACCTGGCCTTGTTTCCAGCACTCCCTGAAGATCTTCCAGTTGTTTTTGTTGCTAGGATCATGAAGGCAAAGGAGTCTACCATCACACAGCCAAGAGTGGGAAGTGTGTGGATCCAGCACATTTAAGCCCATTACCATTTCCTTCACCTCTCTCTGTGTGTCAGCTAAATTACTAGCTCGTTTTGCAGCATCAGACGTCTTCTTATTTTCCACCACAGAAGCAATGATATGGTCTAAGAAGTTAGGCAGGCTGGCTTTACCTTTGGCACCCTAGAAGATGTAAATCAAGAGGTAAGTTTAGTCTTAAAACAGCATACATACTGACAGTATCTACTGTCATTCAGATTTTAGTCATGGACATCTTGCTATCATAAAAACATGTAACAGTAATCAAATCAGCTTGGAGACAGGCATGTATCTAGTAAGAACTGAAACAGCTATGGCCCTACTTTATAACAGTAAAACTTAAAATAACCTGCTACAGGGTGCCAAGAAAAAATATTCAGGGAACAATCATGGAACAGAAAACTTAAGTTCTAAGAAAGTGAATTCAACTCCAGCACAGGTAAGTTGCTGAGTATGCAAACATTAAACAACAAGTATATTAAAATATACTTCATATATTGAACAGAAGATAAACACTAACATGATCATTATTCACAAGACATCTATGGGAGGGGGTACGGGTTTGACAAATTTATGGTAGCAAAGAGCTTCTTACTTTGACCAAAAAACCCAAACACTCCTCAAAAAACAAACCCACAAAACCAACCAAACAAAACAACACCAAAAACCCCACACCCCAAAAACCAAACCAAAACAAAAAAAAACCCCACACCTCAAACCAAATCCACACATAAAAACCTCCACAAAAACAACAGGAGCTGGAAGCTGAGTGAACGGAACCAGTGAAGAACTAATACTGGAACAATTTTGCCATCTTCTTTAAAAATAAAGATCAATAGGCAGAAAATTTACCACACGCAGAGCTATGAATTTAAACATAACACTATTCATAACTGAAGATATTCATTCTAGGTCAGAAGGAAGACATACAGATCATTTGAAGTAACTGTCTGCTGACATCAGGTTAAGTTACCCTGGGCTGGGTGAAGCCAAACCTAACATCTCAAGGAAGATTACATCACTTCTCTGTGTAGGCTACTCCAATATTTGAATGTAAAGTGAGAATTTTTTCTTATATCTGGATAGAATTTCCCCTGAAACAACCTGTGCCTACAGCCTCTTGCCTTGTTACCACACATCCTTGTGAAAGGAGTACCTCTGTGATCTCTACAACTACCTTTTAGATAGAAGATTGATCAGATCCCCAAAGCATTCTTTTCTTTAAGATGAAGAAAATCAGTTTCTTCAACTTTTCTTCACCTGTGAAGCTCTCCAATGTTTTAAACATTCTTCATGGCCCTCCACTGGACCCCTTCCATTTTTTCAGTGTCATTCTTCAACTGGGGAAAGCAAAACTGGAAACAGTGCCGCAGGTGTGGCCTAACAAGTGTTCAGTGGAATAATCACATTCCTTGATGTGCTCCAGCTGTACGCTCCCTAAGGCGGCCCAGGACCATTTGCCTTCATAGGCATTGCACATAGACAGAATGCTGGCTCATGTTCAGCTTGCTGTCCTGTAGGCTCGTCTCAGAAGGGCTACAGTCCTGCCAGTTAGACACCAGCCTGTTCTGCTCCTTGGGATTTTATTTGTTTCCAAGTAAGACTAGATCATAAAATCATCTGCTTACAATGGTCTTAAAAATGTTCCTCTACACTGATTCTACAGAGGCCATGAAATAGATAATATCCAGTTTAATAATTAGTCAATGCTAACTACTTTTCACAGCAGAAAGTCAGTGCTCCAGAAACAAGAAGATGATACTTTTCATAAGCAACCATCTATTATTCCTCTCAATTCGACCAACACAACTGTTGCCTCTCAGGTATGTTATGTTCATTCTACATAAAGCATTTAGGCACTCAAGCAGGGGGCTGGACCAGAGTTGGCCTCAAGCTCTTTCAAATCTAAATTAGTCTGTGAAGACAAGAAGTCAAGAAAGTTAAAAAAGACATACCACACTGAATCAGATCTGTTGTGTAAAGAGAATGCATGGAGTAGG
>JAVHNF010076580.1:6864-17850 GCA_034783455.1 Micropsitta finschii | reverse complement strand
GGGGAGGGACAGGCCAGAGCTAAATGTGACTCTGGGAGTCTCCTGTGGTTTTGCACAGTTACAACGCATGGGGCCCTTCTGGCATCCAAGGAACTCCCAGCCTTTGCACCACACTGGGAGATCCACCAGATGTGGCAGTGGCTGAGCTCCAAATAGTGCTGAGCGTTGGCATAGTCACCTCTGTGCCGATGGGTATGGAAATGGTAAGGTGCTAAATGTGCCAGATCCGTGTCTACACAATGGATCTCCTGAACCAGGAGGATCTGCTGACCTGGAGGGCACTGATCCCCAGGGGAATGCTGATCTGGAAGGCACCAATATTTGGGAAGATGCTGAACTAGAAAGCACTGATGACAGGGAGGATACTGACCTGGAAGGACACTGATTGTCACAGGAATCCTGGGGATGCCAACCTGGAAAGCGCTGATTCCCAAAAGGATGCTGACCTGGAAGGCACTAATTCCCAGGGTGATGCCAACCTGGAAGGCACCATCTATAAAGGGCACGGTGCCTTCTGCCTTATTTCAGAGCATGCTTTTTATCTTGTGCTGGGCATCAGCTCAGCCAGGGGCCACTCCAAGGGCTTGGGCTGTGAACCCACACTCAGAGGCACCCATGGCGGGCTGCAAAGAGCACGGTGAGACTCCTGCAGGAAGCTGAGCCAGCACCACCTCTCCCAGTTTCCCTCCTTTCCAGAGGTCCCTGATCGGTCTGGGAGCTGCTGACGGGCTATGGACAAGGGAGAGCATGACTCCCAGCTCCTGCCAAAACCACTTCAAGCCCCATCCTCCCGCAAGCAAATGCCCAGACCCTATTTTCCCACTAGATGGCAAACATTGCCTTCAAAACAGCCTTTGGAGGAATTATGCCTTCCTGGGAAGGATGACAAAACCCTTCCTCAAGGCAAAGCCTGAACGGGCCTGAAGCTGCTCCGGAATGGAGCAGGGACCCCTGTCATGCTCCTCATTTTGTTTTTTTCCCATCATTTCTTACACAATTTTCCTTTCCCACCCACCTCGTTTCTCCCTGGTCCTGGAAAACCCATGCTTTCCCCTCTACTAGTGGAGCTGAGCATCCCGGGCATACAGGAGAGGCATCTGGTTAACCCTGAATAGCACCTAGAACTCCTACAACCACAACGTGGAACCCAGAAGCTTTGTTGGGAGTTAATTATGCTGTGGTTTGCAAGCCGAATGTGTTCTTACTCCTCCTTGCAAGCCCTGGGGTGACAGCGTGATGAATAACATGCCACATCAAGGCTGGCAGCTTCTTTGCCTGGGAGGAGCAGGGAGGTTCACGAGCATTTTTCTCCTCTGAAATCATCCCCCTGCTTGGCTGTCATTTCTAGCCCCTGTAGCTTATTTTTTGACTAATTTAAAGATAAAAGGTACCAGGAGACGATCCCCTCCTTGAGATGAAGTCAGCACTCCAGGGACCTCCATGCTTTGTGGCTGGTGGCTTTCCCAGTCATCTCCTGGCACAACAAGGTGGATGTAGCGAAGGTGAAGACTGCCACTGGGGACCTGGCAACATCTTCTCACCTCTGTCACAGCTGGACAGGACAGATGCTCATCCCACAGGTAACTCCTGGTTCTTCTGAGCACTGTAGTTAGTGGGTATCTGCTTTGTCTTCTTCGCAGATTGGACACTGGATCTTTTTAGCTCTGAAAAGAAGCCTCAGGAGCTGTTCTGGAGGCTGGTGACTGCTCTTCATTTCCAGAAGCAGTAGGAGCAGATATCACCAGTCATTCTCTTACTTCAAGCAAAGCAGAGATGCTACTTGATTGAAATACAATCCCTTTCTGCTATGAGCAGAGGTGCTTTAATGTCAGCAGAAGACTCCTCAACCACATCAGCAGCTCTGTCAGTGTCAGACCCTCCCCTGAATGCAGTGCAGTGCCACAAGTACTGCACATGCAGCCTCACAGTTCCTTACCTCAGCTCCCCTGCTCCATAGAAAATATGCAGAAAAAACAGAGCCCCTGTAGGAAAATAGATTTGTTTGTTTGTTTTTAAACTCAAGACATAAAATAAGCGAGACTGCAGAACCCTTTTTACTAAAGGAAAGTAGGCAAGGCAAGAAACACCAAGGAAGAGCCTAGACACCTGAAGCTACAGGCGTCACTCAGGCAGCTGTATTGCAGCATGGACACCAAATGGATGGGAAAGCACAGCCTGCAGCTCCTGCCACATCCAGGAAGGCCTAAGGCCCATCCCCCTGGGTTTTGGTAGTTTCAAGTGACATATCCGACCATGGCTCATAAATCTCAACTAACCAGGGCACTTCCTTAGGCCCCTGCATCTTTGTTAAATCACTTTCTGTAGACCATGCTGACTTTCCACATCTCACATGCAATAGCTCAGCAGTTCCAGCAAGCGACAGGAATGAATGTGCCAGCCCCCTGTACCACCACCACCACTTGGGCTGCTGCTGCCTTTGCTCACATAGCAGGACAGGCATCTGCAATCACCCTGTGAGCTTCAGGAGAGCTGTTGCACAGCAGTGCCCACGCCAGGAGCTGGCCCGGACAAAGGTTCACTGTTAAAGACGTCCGCCTGTGTGGTTTAGCATGCACCATCTACCATGCTGACAAAGATTACACGAGTCATCCCGTTCAGCTGGCTGAGCTCAGCCTCGTGGGGATCTTTGACTGTAACTCAAATCTGTTCTACAGTAGACTCCTGTCCTCCCAAATGGCTTAATTCAAACCGGACCTTGGGCTGTAACCACACCTTTCAAAGCAGCCTGGATAAACCCCAAAGGTGCTGGAAAACTCAATGTGGGACAAATGGCTTCTCATTAAAGCCTCTTGAATCCGTAAGCCAAGCAGGCTGCTCCTCTGAGATCATGTCTCTGTCTGATACAGATCCATGGGAAAAAGTTGGTATTAGTACAAGGCACAGTAGCAAAGAGTTTAAATTGTCCATGTCTGGGGACTGTTCTTTGAGTGTTCAGTGAATGTCTACTATTAAAATCCTCGTGCTGTAAATAGGCCAAAATCAACTATAATCTTAGCCTGTGACTCAAGCAGCATGTAAAAAATTGTTTTAAAACAAAACAAAAGATGCTTCACTTTCATTTCTGGCTTACAAAGAGCTGAGTTGGGATTGGGGGACACACAGTAATTCACCTACAGAAATAATGAGTGGGGTTTATTTCCCAGAGTTTTAAACATGTTCGCCACAGAACTGCAGAGAACACAGTGTCCTGTGCATGCTGGTACTTTCCATCACTGGAAGATGGGATATTTGCATGGGATAATAGTTTAATCTTTTAAAGAGTGACACCGCCTTGCTGGCAGTGGAGGGACTAAGATTAGGGACTAAGATGCATTTTTATACATGGGAATAAGCAGACAGAGCTGTCGGGGTGGCTTTTGTTAGGATCACCAAGGTTAAGATCCAGACATGAAGGTGTTCACAGGAAACCAGATGCTAAATGCAGCAATTAGCAAACAGAGGAGGACACTTTACAAACGAAACTCACTGTGTGTTTAAATAGACATGCAGATATTCACAAACAGCAGGAGGAATATACAAAAATACACCATCCTAATGACACATTCAGAAAGCATATAGTACAGATCTCTCACTTACCCCAGCCCCACTGACTACCCCATCCCATGCTGAATACTTGCACCAACAGAAACCCATTAAAAATGATGCCCTGTGTGTTAATGGGCACCTTACTAGGACATGGTGAGCTACTTCTACTTGCAAATGTCTCAGATTTGAGCAATAGGCTGCAGCGGCAGTTGTACCACGTTTACCTCCACGCTTGCTCCTCCCCTTAGTAGATGTGCTTGGAAAGGGCTGTCCTTGGGCAGTGATCTCAGCTAAGACACAGCTGTACCAGGGAGAGGTGGAGAAGATTTCGGGCTTCAGTATTTCTGAATGGTGCCTCTGAGACCAGTTCCTGAAGCTGGCATGAATTCCTGCGGGCATTCAGTTCAAAGACAGCACACTTGTGTGAGCACCTTTCAGAACACCTGGGGGGAAAATCCCCACCACAGATGGTATAAAAGAGATATTCCCACTTGCCTCCATAGCAAACACTGCAGTAAAAACACAAAAACACACGAAGAGGGTGAAGTCAGTGCACACAGGCAGCCGCTGTCTGTCATCAGCAGAGCAAATGGCCCCTGCAATTTAGAGCACAGGCTCTGTCTGGTTTTGGCATCATTCATTTCGAATGGCTGCTGCCATATAATGTACAGATGATGTAGGTGAAATTGAACCTGGAATGCTACCACAAGATATCGTTTCTATCCCAATATCTGAAGTGAAAGGTATGCCTATGCTTGGATTGCAACAGTTCAAGTGTTGTTCCTGTCAATCTTCAAAAGCATTTGCAGTCAGATTGAGCTGCCCAAACTACTTCACTCCATTTCAAAACTTATGAGTAATAAAAATAATGTTAGATGATGAGCAGAGAAGGTGATGCTGAAATAAATTAGGGTGTAAAGTCTTGAGGACTGAACTGGATCTCCTCAGCCTGCAAGAAG
The DNA here is from genome assembly GCA_034783455.1 of Micropsitta finschii. Classification (NCBI taxonomy): domain Eukaryota; kingdom Metazoa; phylum Chordata; class Aves; order Psittaciformes; family Psittacidae; genus Micropsitta; species Micropsitta finschii. The sequence goes on along the minus strand of JAVHNF010076580.1, from coordinate 13,345 downwards.
CTGATCCTTGTAATACATTGATACAGAATCATAGAAAGGTTTGCGTTGGAAAGGACCTTAAGCTCATCCAGTTCCAACCCCCTGCTTAGCAGGGACACCTCACACTAGACCACATCACCCAAGGCTCTGTCCAATCTGGTCTTGAATACTGCTTTAGTTTTCAGTAGAGCTGATGGTCGACTTGGCTCCCCAATTCCAGCACTGTTGCTGGCAACCACACATAACTTATATTCAACCCAAGGGCTTAATTCAACCACTGTTGCCTTGTGAGTCCTACCACTAATGACTTCAGGAACTAAAGGCAAAATAAACGTGTCAGTGACAATGTATTTTTGAAATAATTAACAGCATATGCAAATTAATGTTATATATAAAAAAAGGAAAACAACTCTCAAATTGCTCACCTGTTGAAACTGCCTGCCATCCAACTGAGAAAGGAGTCCTCGCCTGAACGCTGTAAATCTGGACTGGACTATTGTTATCTATTCCAGACTTCCAGGATAACACAGCAGTAGTGCTAGAAATATCTTCAGCTTTAACATCTTCTGGTGGACCTGGGGAGCCTAATATGATTAGCATTTTAAGATGAAGAGAAGATTTATGGTTGGAATGTGTTGGGCAATTCTTACTTTCTCACGTCAGTGAAATTATTAATGAAGCTGCAGTTTCCTAACAGCAGCACAATCTCTAAATGATGCCTTCATGTCTATATTACATTTTTCTAATTAATGAGGGGTTTTGAGTCAGGAAAATTAATGTCTTTAGGTTACTAATATGAAAACTACAATCAAGGGAATTTCTTTTTTCATTTGACAAAGAAAGTTACCCAATGTGTCTTTTACTGAACCATCCAACATTTTCAGAATTCCTATTGCATCTAATCAAAACTGAGGTTTAGAAAGAATGCAAGGTGGGACACTATGCAGATTTCTGATTTCTGCTAGGATTCAGGGGATCTGCTTCCATCACAGCATTTCTCTTGCTGCTGGCAGTGAAATGATTAGCTAGTTGACCATAGAAAATTTTTCATATTATCTCCAAATAGTGGAAAGGAAGCAAATCTCTTGATTTTGGTTTTCCTTTTTTTTTTTTTTTTTGAGCCCGCACAGTGACCCAGACATGACCAGTAAGGAGCAACAGACAGCAGTCTGCTGAAAGTAGAGGACCTCGCTGTGCCCTGCCATATTGACCTTTGTGACCAGAAAAGTTTACCTTCCAAAGATGCCAAGAGAGAATTGCACAGATCTCCCTGGATTAGCTGCACACTAGGATCATGTTGGCCACATTCTCAGTTCAATTTTGGGGCCAAGAGTACAAGACATATAGCATTTCACTTTTGAAATATTGAATTGATACCCTGGAAATCATTTAAGCAACAGCTGATGATAAGAATTTCTAATTTCTCCAGAAGATATATGTGTTTACATTTAACAGACATACCTCTTACAATTATATCTACTGTTGCAGATTGACTGTCTAAAGTTGTTTGTACCATGCACATATATTTCCCAGAATGATGTAGCTGAATATTTCTTACCATCAAACCCCCAACAGATTCCTGGAAATACAAGAAAAGTAAACTAATCACTCACAACATGGTTTCCATACTGGACATTTTTATAAATTGCTCCATATTTATGAAAAATTCAGCTTTTAAATTAAAATATTCATAGCTATCATCAGTTTCTTTCATGTGGACATTTTTATTATGGCTTCACAAATAACTCAAGCGCCTTTATGAAATTTAAGAAAGAAAAATAAATAGCTGTAGCCTTATAAAGAAACAGTGATTCACCATGAATATAAATAGTGATGGAAGAATTATGATAAATATTTATATCATCTAAAGACTGTGGCAAATAGCTTCATTAAGCACTAAGGAGTTTAAGAAACCTACTTTTCCAATTCTTTTAAAATGATGTGTTCCTCTATTAAAATCAATTCTACTGCCATTGAATGACCATATGAACACCACATCGACAGGTGTCATGAGACACCTGGCATGGAAGGACTATGCTTTCTCCAACAGTTCCATCCATATTAGAAGGTGGAAAAGTAATTACAGTTCTTTCTGCAGAGACAAACCCTTTTTTTTATTAAAATGCATATGAAAATAGTAGATCTTCAATGAGTTTTGTACCATTTGTGAAATTATTTAAAATTGGCCAAAACGTTCCATAATAAAGAAAATTATCTCTAATACGATGATGATTTCAGAACACTTACCTGTGTGTAGCCAATTATTTTTGTGGTGTCAATTCAATGAGCACACTCTGTGCCCCTGAGAGTGGGCAGATGTCAGAGGCAACCTGCTAAATTAGTCATGTGTTACTTTGTAAAGCCTATAGTCAATAGGTATGATTTCAGCTGAAAAAGCACAGACTTCATTACTAAGACTGTTAAAAATACGCCCGCGGTTCTTCAAACTTGAAAATCACTCCTTACAGGAAACTGTAGCAACAGCAAAATCGCTGCTCATCTCTGCTTACTTTATACATTGAGATCCTTAATCTATATTAATGTTAGTGGTAGTTTCCCACACAATGCTGTTTACGTTACAGCTTCAGAGAATATATCTTCACAGACAGAAAAACTGTTTATGTAATCTCTTTTAACCCCTTACACTGAGAAAAAAATTTTCAACTCTTATTAAGGGAAGCAGTAGCTCCCTAAAAGGGAAAGAAATAGGTTTATATGGCTTCACTTTTCTTGAAATGACTGGCAGACAGATTAGAGATAACAACCACTTTGTTGTAAGCAATTCCCTTGAATAAAACTTTTGTGCATGAAAGTGTTATAAAATAGTGAGAATTTAGACACATCTATAAAATGAGAGCAGAATCTCTTCAACAATATTAATATGTTCTGAAAATAATGAGAGAGGAGGAGAAGAAAATTTGCATGAACTATATTAGCTCAGCATTGTGGCTTAACCCTGTGCTAGAGTGCACTTGAAAATTCAGGATTTTAGTTTTACCAAGACCTTGGTTCCAAAGGAATGATGCATGATAGGGCATCCAATCTCTAACCTTCAAATACATCTTCATTCGCACTGTCATCATCATTGCAGTAACTGATTAATATATAGGTACAGATAGGCAATATGGACTGAAACCTGAAAGGCTTCTTTCCAGCATCTGAACTGCACTTCCTGAGTGACTGTTATGGTACTGGTCAAGTAGAAAGAAGGTGGAACGTTGCATTTTCTCCTAACCTTTTAAAATAAAGCTGGAGCTTACTGGTTTCAATGGTACACTTGCTGTAGGCATCAAATAACATTTTGCAATTAAAACAAAGAAAGTACTTTTCTGGTTTTTTGTTTTTATAAATTCAGTGGGTTTTTTTCTGGGTATTGTTAAGTATCAGAAGTTCTCATTGAGTTAGTGCTCAGGCATGGAACATGCTTTCTCAGATTTCTCTGTGTGCTCTTTTCTTCACAGCCACGTATAACTATCATTGTGGCAGCTCCACCAGTTTGTCTGAAGTCAAAGACTGCAAAAATGTGAAGGTCTCAGATGACTGTCTTAAAGATACTCGATTATTAGGTTAGAGAAGTCTGTTCCTTTCCCTGGAAGCAGTGAGTCAGATGCAATATATTCCAGATGATTCAAGGACCAAATTCTTTGTTGGCACAAATCCACTGATTTCAGCAAACACTGTCAAAGAACTTGGCTCCATAAATCTCAAATGAAGTAATTCCATTGTGAAATAAAGGTAACTTTTATAGAATAATCTTGAAAACTACAGAGAACCTCCACAAAATTTTCTTTTCTTGCTTTTCCTCCTGCATTTCTTATTCTCACAGCTGATATAGGACTGTATGAATAACAATTCGAGAACCAAAATCTATTACTTGCAATAACACTGTATATGTTAAAAAAAAGAAAAAAGAAATAATACCCTGGTATATGTTAATAATTGGAAAATTGCTTTCATGATAATTGGAACTTCACTCTGCCATGAGCAGATGGAAAGGCATGATCTTCTGGTCTTATGTGGCCCTCCAAACTCAGCATCTCTTCCTCCAAATTTATCCTGCAAGACTTTCTCCTTCCTTAAACCTATAAACTGTGTTCATCTCCACACTGAGCTTTTAAAGCCAACAGAATATGGCATAGAAGAAGCAAAAGTCTTTCCCTAAATACCAAGATTGACCTCAAAGTGGAAATTCTACATTGCTCTGAATGTTAGCAACACGCTTTCTCCCAGGGTCCTTTCTGCTCTGTTGTTAGCTGTGCAGGAGAGATGTCTCCATACATATTCTCTTATAAATGATGAAAAAGTTATGCCTGATTCACTAGAGGGTGTCAGAGGCTCTGGCAAGTTAGCCTGGGCTGTCCAACCTGTTGTAGACCCGGGGTCTGATCTCTACAGTGGAGCTGGGAGAACCAGGATGTGGGTACTGGTCCTCTGAAATCACTGCAAGGGTCATCTCCTCTCATGTACAGTGTACACTCATGTATTTCATGTACATCATGTATACTCATGTACAGAGTAACTGCCCTGGGAATGGGCAGGGCTGGACCTAACAAGGCTTGTTTACAGTGTCAATAAATTAGATGGACAACAGCATGTTTCCTGAGCCTCCCACTGGTAAGCTCAGTATCCGGATACGAGTAAACAGTGGTTAGAGTGTTCAGGTTCTCAGCCCTTTCAGATAGACCCCACGGACTGGTATGAGCTCCTTGCTGCTAGGCATAAACTGCTGCTGGCGTTTTGGTTTGCCAAAAGCTGATTTGGGTGTATCTGTCTTGCATTGCTCTGATGACAGCCCTTTGAATTGGGTATTCTCCTAAAACTTCAAATAGAGGCATGTATATCAGGGGTGAAATTCACTTTTTCTGCTTTAGTTCGTATAGTATCAATAAAACTTTCTGCTGCTACAGAACTGTCCATGTCTCAAGTTCTTCCTGTCCTTCAAATTTCTCTTTAAAATATCTATGCATCATAAGACCCACATCACCTCTACTGCCACAAGATGTAATGTCACCCAATTTTGTAACTCCTAATTCCCTGTATTGGATGGTTGATCACCAGGATCAGTGCATTTTGACTCTTCTACAATACACTGTGTACAATTATAGCATTCTATAAATAAGTAAAATTCTATAAATAAAATCAATTTATTTCTATGGAAAAGTCGAAATAAGACTAAGCAGGAATGATACAAACAGTATTGCATGGAATTTGTAATCACATTCAATGGTTACATTCAAAAATCCATAGAATACAAATAGGACATTATGTCCTAGTCTTTGCAAAATCTTTAAGCCTCCGCCAAAGCCAGCTGTCAAGGCATAATGGGTTTAAGCTTAAACAGGGGAAGTTCAGGTTGGATATAAGGAAGAAGTTCTTTACTGTGAGGGTGGTGAAGCAGTGGAACAGGCTGCTCCATCCTTGGCAGTGTTCAAGGCCAGTTTGGACAGAGCCTTGGGGAACATGGTCTAAAGTGAAGCATCCCTGCCATGGCAGAGGGATTGGAACTGGATCTTAAGGTCCTTTCCAACCCAAACCATTCTATGATTCTATGAATAGTGAATTATGGCCAAATTCTATTTCTGCTTGCATGAGGAGTTCCACTACTTCCCTACGCACAGGAGGAAATATAGGAAAAGGAAATGTTCCTATGAATACTGCTGTATTTGGCAATACCTTTAATGGTTTTAGCTTTTCTAGACTGAGAAATCAACTCTGAAAGCAAACCAACAATAGAGGAATTCATGATTGATTTTTTTTTAAAGCCACACATTGTCCTATCTTATTCAGAGCAGAATTTTTCCAACAACCAAATTCTATGAGAGTCTGGTTTTCAGAGTTATGTCATAAAAATAATAGTCAAATCTATTATGGTAGTCTAGACTGCTCACAAAAGGGGAACTCAAGGGAAGGAGTGGGAATTTTCTCATGGAAATAGATAATGGAAAGATGAAAATGTTTTATCTACTTTAAATAAGTGTTAGAATCTATAACCTGTCAGAATAGTTTAGTTGTGTTTTTGAAAGCACAAAAAAAAGGGGATACAATAAATTGTTCTAGAAGAAAATGTGCTATTGTTAGTCCTGCTCTGCTGGGGTGGTGATAAGAGCTTGTAAAAGCCCTGTGTTATTTCAGAAGTAGTCCAGAAGCAAAGCTTTTCTTCTCTCCAACATGTATGCTTGTCGTCTATGGGAGAGATTAATAGTTTGTCACAGAAACACAAGCCAAGCTGTCTAGTTTAGCTGGAATGAAAGGACTCCAATTTCTGAAATCCTGAATGGAGCAGCTTTTCGAAGTGGCAAAGAAAGACATCTCCTTGGCTGATGCTGTGTTGCCTGTGGTGGGGATCAGGGAGCAGCTTTACAAGAGGTGCCTGGAGGAAGGATTTGTTCAGATCTTCCCAGCCTGATGCTGCATCTTCCTCTGCCTCCTGACACTCCTTCAGGCTTAATGGGATAGCGGAATGTCATAGTCTGTCTATTAGCATTTTCTAATGCAGTACATG
>JAVHNF010076568.1:5015-17316 GCA_034783455.1 Micropsitta finschii | reverse complement strand
CCACTCGGCTGAAGCATCTCTTCCCCAAAAGCATCCAGCCCTGAAGTGAAGACCCTGCGGCCTGGAGGTACCCCCCCCCCCCCAATTTTGGAAGAAATAAAACATTTACGATGTATTCGAGATATGGAATTTCTATGCAGCAATAGCAGCAACCTTTGAAATTAAGTCTGTGGTTTCAGCTTGAGCAAACTTTTTTGCTGGAACCCAAAGTATTGTTCTTCTGTAGAAAAGACATTAAGGATAGGTTATATTTAGACTTAGAAAGAGTCTGATTCTCTTTAATTCATTAGCATCTGTCTCCAAAGCAAATAGTTCCAGGAATTGTACCATAGCAGACCTTTAGGCTGTGAGGGTCGCGTTCAAGTATGGTTTAAGAAAGACCCTCCAAAACTGAGTGCATCCTAGGAATGTTTTTTAGAGTTCATTTTTAATAGAGTAGAAGTGAGGTTTTCCATATGGAAGCCAGCCTGACTCATAATGGTGAAAGCCTCAAGAGTCCTAAGTTTGTTCAAAAACTAGGACTGGTAGACATTAACAGATATAGACATTGATACGGGTAGAGATTATATGCAATCCCTGTTAATAGCATGTCTGTTGAAGATGATACTGAGACATAAAAGTGCCACAAAAAATTGAAGAGTTCATGTTATTTACCTCACAGACAACTTCTTTAATGAAAGTTACATGTTACTCCAGATCATATGCACAAAAAGGTATTTTTACAAGAATAAATGCCAGATCTTACCTCACTTTGGTAGTACAGAAGGTATATTATAAAATTCAGAGTTAGATTAATAGGTTTACATGCTGTTGTTTGCCATAAAAAACCAATGAAATAGAGTAAACATTAGCATAAACTGAGGAATTTATAAACTGATTGCATATTATTAATAAATCCCCAAAACATCAGAGAAACACTGCCTCTGGTTTGGTTATTTTATTCCCTAGTAAATAATCAAAAGACAACAAAGAAACCATCATGTTGCATGATACACAGTGTGAATTTTCCATCAAGGGTTGTGTATGTGTATGTTCACTGTAGGTGTTCCTGCACACAATTACTTGGCGCAAATATATTTTAATTCATACCAGGGAGGCTGCGCTCTTGCTCCTTTCTCCCCTTCTCTGCTGAACTAATGGTGGAGCATGATCTACGGCACTTCCTCTGTGCAGGTGAGTCACAATTTCTGTGTAGTTCAACAACTCTGGATTTTTCTTTGCAGTTTTACAATTTTAGTTGTTTTGGAATAATTTATTTACCCCTTTGGCCTCTTTTGACACACCCTGTTAAGCCTGGATAGATGGATGGACAAACGAATGTGCTAAACTGTTTTAACAAATAATATTTTGGTGCTGCTTGGAGATGCAAAGAAAGCATGATACATCAGACAGCAGCAGGGAACTACACTAGACTCATTAGCAACAATACTGGGAGTGGTGAAAAGGTATGAAATACTATTTGTTTTTTCCAGTGTATTGTTTGGAGGGATAATACAGTACTTGTGCTGATTAGCGCATCCAAACTTAACAAATCAATTCCTAGTCAAAGTACTCATCTGTGTACATTAAGAGGCACAGCTGTATGGCTGTATCTAATTAAAATATACATTTGGTCTGTGTATATAACAGTTTAATTTTTAATTTTGTAAACTCTGATACCATGATTTGATTTTCTTTGTATGTTCCCTAAGATAGAAACAGCATAGGAAAAAATCTCTGGCTTCTGTCCTAATGCACTTGTCGCTAGGAGGAAGGTATATGTTACTGATACTTACACATATACTTCTGTACAGCTCTTCTAGTCCTATTGTTGGAAAAATTTACCATCAGAACTGTTGAAGTAATAATATTCAACCTTTAGATTTCATGCTGAGTTCAACTGGCTTATAGCTTCGTATGTAGAGATGTTAGCTGGAAATCAACTTTGTAGGTAGGGGAAGTGAAACACACATGATAATAGGGTGAGCAGGACTTGGGTATACTGGTGTGGAGCATTCTCTTCTGTTCACTCTTCAGTGGTATGCTTCTGAATATCCTATTACAATACCAGTGGTCCGAAAAGTCAGCAGTAAAATGTAGTTGATTTGAATGGGAGACCACCACCAGTAATGCTAAAGTTGTTACACAAAAAATCCCTTTTCCAGTGAAGTGAAAATACAAAGTCTGTTTTGTGTTAGAGAAGTAGGTCCCACCTCTTGCTATGGGACTCAAGAAATACAAGCATCTGACTTCTCTTCAGAATCCATAAAATGGCAGCAATATGGTAATTTTCTCAACAGGTGTACAGGAAAAATATAGTAAATTTTTCATATAAACACTTACTTTGAATGTTGGCATTACTAAGTGTCACCAGTCAAAATCATCATTCTAACTTACAATAGCATTGGAATTTTACTCAAATAATGTGTCTCAAGACAAGAGATAACAGTTCAGAAACTATGTTGAGTTGTTCAGTACCTTGATGGGTGACCTCATAATCTGATATCAATAGATCAGTAACTTACTGCCACATGATCTTTTCATCTTAGTGGGAAAGCTTTCCTGTTTTAACATTGCTGCAGTCACCATTAAGTTTTGTGTCACAAACCAAGTTTGAATTCAGCTGATGCTCAGCTTTTTGGAATTCTTTGAGACAAGTTAATGGTGTGCATTAATGGCATTATAGTAAATGATGGGAAACTAGTAGGAAGTTGCTCACGCTACCCCCCACACCCCCTTTTGGTATTTTCAGACAGGTATAGGTGGAATAGATTTTTGTATCACTTTACATTTTCTGTAAGTATGCTATGACATAGTTTATGAATATAGACTGCTTTTTAAAGCATTCAGGCAAAATACTGAAAGCCAGTTAGAGAGACAATAGCAGATTGCTACGTTATTCTACAGTTGGGCCTGGAGGAGCATCTGCGGAAAACCAGATGGACTCAAACTGTCAAAAATAAATAAAAAAGGCCAGGAGAAGTAGCAAAAGATTTAAATCAGGTGAGATTACAAGTGGTTTGGAAGCTGCTTCTGTAGATTCCAAGTTGCCATCTCTTTTCAGTCTCAGTTTATCTTTACCCCACCCATGCACTGATATGACCCTCTATTCAACCTAGGCTTGGAACATTTGTGCTACCTTCCAGGAAAGAAATTGGTTTTTGCAGCTCCCTCTTATTCCTTTTGAGAAAAGGATTAAATAGTGCCTCTGACCAAGCATACAGGCATGCTGAAGTGAAGCCACTTCATGCTCCTGGCCAAAGAAAGAACAAAAATACCCACAATAAGCAAAAGCAGATGGCTTCAGTGGCAGGAAATGAATGAGCCAGACTGCAGGTAAAATGGTTCTGTGAGCACACTGCAGAGCTTTGTAATGACAGGTTCTTTGTTATCCGGGGCCTCCCCACAGGAGGCCAGATGTCTTCTGTTGTGAAGGGAGATAGATAGAGATGCTCTTCCTTTTCCTCCCCCTTTAACTTATTGCTGTTTAAGTTACTGCTAATGGAAGTAGAAGCCTGTTTACCTCCTTGCTCTCTGAAGTTTTTAGAAACAGAAGAGATAGTTAGTGCAGGGGTATTCTGATATGAAAGAGAAGGCCCAGAACTGGCCTTTACCTTCCCATGACCTTCAGTTTAAAGAACAGCGAGGTCAGTGCTGCTAATTGCACTTGAAAGGATTAACCACTTGATCGCTTTCATTTGGTAGAACAAAATTATTCTTCAGCCTCAAAGCTGGAAAAATGTATCATCAGTTTTGAGACATTTTCAGTGTGAGGTGGAGGACTTGGCTGGTTTGGCTGCTTATACCAATACTGAAATTAAACACAGGATTTAAACATTTTTACACATGGGAGAGGAGGGAGAACTACATCTGCTCAGAGCAGATCTGCAGCAGAAGTGACAATAGGCTCCTTCCCGCCCTCATGAAAGGTTATCAGAAGAATATCAACAGACCGTAATTAATGACAGATATTAGATGTGCCTCTGTCACTTGTGTAAGAATGACTCTTGCATTACACCGCAGTTGCACTGGAAGAAGAAGAATCTGAACCCAAGTCCGGGACACAGTGTTCCAGATTTACAATCTTTTCTGTACGTTGATTTCACCTGAGAATTAAGACTAACTTACTTTTGGAATAGATTCTTAATTCCCATTATTCAAATAAAGCGAGAGACACAAAACTTAAATTTGGAAACCATTCTTAACCTTGTGAAACTATTTTCCAAAAGTAACAAAGAACAGCTTATATAAGCTTTTATCTGACCTCTGCTTCTTAAATAAAAAAACATGTTTTCAGGGAAAAGTGTCTTGGAAGTAACTCCCCCTCCTCCTCAGATTTTTCTCTCTGGTTCTTGTAAAATGTTAGGTCAATGGGTTCATTTTATTTTTGTTTGTTTAAAGTGGGTGAAAGTTTCCTTCTCAAGCTATTGTACTTGTGTGACTTAAAAAAATATTACAACAATCTTTGTTTAAGAAATACAAGAGCAGATGGAAATGTCAAAAGACTATCAAAATTCATACCAAAGGAAATAGCGTTAATCGTTGTAGAAAGCTAAAATAGCCTCTCAATAGCAATAAGAATCAAATGAATAAGAAATGTGTTGCTTCAATAACACTGAGACATGACTGCTGATTTTTCTCATTGCCTGGCACATGAACTCAATATATATGTATATTTAAAAATGATGTTTCTCATTCTGTCTTCAAGCCTGTGTTTCTCATGATGCTGTTACAGTTCCCGCACATTTCACATACATTTATGTAACTTAACTAGCATTTCTTTTTGTAAATGGAATTGTGTTTTGGTTGTCCACTGAAATGCATTTTTATATGCATTCATGAAGATAGGTATGACTTGCAGAGAGTGTATTTGTATCTTCTGGTTTAAGTAATTAAAGAATCCTAGAATAGCATGGGTTGGAAGGGACATTATTCAAAGGTCATCTAGTTCAACCCCCCTGCAATAAGTATGGACATCTTCAACTAGATAAAGCTGCCCAATTGTTAATATTGCAATATTAACTTTGATTTCAATATCCTGAAGCATTAAAAAATCTCCTACAAATCTGTTGTTTGAGCCTGTATATAGCTGTGTCAGCATAAGATTTTCTGGTGGTATTTTTCAAGGCATTGTTTCTATGATCACCAGGGTGTGATATGGCCCTCCTGGGCTACAGCTGATAAGTTAGGCCAATTTTTTGAGGAAAATATGCACCAAATTTCAAGTTTCTTGTTTAAAAAATTATCTATTATAATTTTTCTGTGTCACTTTGATTTAGTGTTTTCTTAAGTAATATGAGACTATTTCTGAGACTATTCATAAATATTTATCCATCTTACATTGTACCTCTAATGAAACATTCTTTTTCTGTCTTAATACTGTAATTTTTACCAACTTGATTTCTTTCTGGCAGAACATCCTAGCATGATACAAATATATTTGTATAACTGCTTGTAACGATACAGTTTAGGACTATTACCTCTGCCAGCATCAGCTGCATGGTATAGCTTGGCAGTCACGCTTCTATAATTACATTCACATGTGATGACTGCCAGCAGTGCTACATATACCATCAAAACTTTCATCAGCATCAAAATCTTATTTAGCTGTTCGAATTTGCACTATTACTGCAAAAGAAAAACACAGCAGATGGATAGTCTGCCTAAATTAAGGATGTCTTATCTGAATTATTGTCATCAGAACAAGTATCTTCCCTATTTTTTGTCTCTGCAAATTACTTTGTCTTGAGTCCTGCAAAAATATGTTTACGGACAAAAGTATGTGGCATCTATAAAATTTTACTGTTTATGATATGCCACTGTGACATTTAAGTTAATGTTGCACAAAATGATAGTAATTAAAAAATTATCCAAAACGTATGTGAATGGTACTACAGAAATCATACACTAATGTTTAAAGAGAGCATTCTTTTCTACTACTAAGACAATTTTCCATAATTAGTCTCGAAAATACATAATTTATATTCTAGTCACTTAATGTGGTCTTTCATTTTGTATTGGCACACCCCCTGTTAAATACCATCCTAACAATTTCACTCAGCTTTTCATGTCATGAAAGTGAAATCAGTTTTACTGGGTAAAACACAATGAAAACACCTGAAATAAAGTATTAATAACAATAAAATGCTAATAAAATTCCTTTTCTCAGTTAAGAGACACGACTCCTTATGGCAAGAGGGGCCAAGTCCTCCTATCCCCACCTCAGGAAATAATCTCACTGTGATGACACAACACTTAGCAAAGCCTGACTGTTTTCAAAGGAGTAATTCTTATCAGACTGCTCATCAGAGTAGTTCTACAACCTCAAGTGTACAGGACATAAGATCTGCAGCTTACTTTCAGACAAACATTTAACCATTATTAAGAGTACAATCTATTTCCAGATTACATTTGTGCAGTTTATCATCATAAAAGAAACCAAATATAGTGTAATTTACCTATAGACTGACATCTTACTCTTTTCCTGCACAACACTTGGCATTTTTAATCAATGTGTACATAAATGAAAAGAAAAAAAGCAGATTATCATATTGTCCTTTGTAGTTCTCTTTCAAAATCTCCTGATGATAGTCTACAAGGAAATAATAAATTGCTTCTATTGTGGAAAGGTATGTATCTGGCTTCCCCTTCTGATGACGCCAAAAGCAAGTTTTCCTTGTCTTCAACTCAATTTGCAACAACCCTGTCAAGAAAAAAAGATTTCATAGATTAGACAATGTGGATTGGTGGATGGGATGCCAAACAAGTTTTAAGTTTTTTCTGAATTTGCTGCTAGCCTGCTCGATGCCTGCACGCATGTAACTTCTCTTCCAGTACCTCAATTTCTTTTCTGTAAAATGGAGGCAGTAATTTTATTCTCCTTTGTGTACTACTTTGAAATTTGATGAGAAAGTGCTGTAAATGCTTACAGTCTTCATCTGCAATTAAATTTATAGGTTAATCCTCTCATTCATACAGCTTCATAGCCTTCAGCAAACTGCATGGTCTGTTCAGATGGGAAGAGCGAAAACCACATGTACAAAGTCTCATCAGTGTTCATAAAATTATTAATAAACTTCATTGTTTGCAAAGCTAATAGCTTTCAGTGGAAAACAGAATGCCTCAGTTTTGCTGAACTGAGGAATATTTTCTAAGAGCTAGGCACTTCATTTGTTTAAGTAACTGAAATCTCACAGGGATTACTCAGGAGTTAAGTATAAGAGAATCTGGTCATTAATTTTATTAGAAACTAAAAGCATTCCCACTTGAGATGAAAGAATGAATTTGGTCTCTGTATGGCACATGGAAATCTTATCTACTATAGTCTCTTAACTGTTTTATTATTCAGATGAATTTTAAATGTCTATCTTGTTTTTTATGTTCCTTAAGAAGCACAAACATTTAAAACACCTTAATGTGTAATCACTTTGTAAACAGGATGGACAGCTCCATTATAAAAAACAGTTTATACACCCATCAAGGTGTATACCAGCATCAGTTTGTAAAATTATCTTTCTGAATGTTAAAATCGGATCCTAAGTGTGTGTCATGGGATGGTTTAGTAAAAGTAATAGTATAAGTAACTATGGGTTTAGGATTGCTTGGAAGTTACAAAGAAGTTCCAGTAAGATCCAAATTCAGGAGTGCAAACTGGCCTATAGCCTAGAACTTGTAATTCTATACTTTTTACTTCCAAACTACATTTAATTCTTTCTAGTGTAATTGCAAGATGGATTGTTTCCTTTGTAGTTAGGAATATATGACATCTTGCATAGTAAAAGAAATCTCTCCAACAGCATTTAGGGAAAAAAAAAAAACAACAAAACTGAACAGGAGATTCCATCATTGAATTTAAATGTTATTGTTGGCATTTTAGAACTAAAAAATCAAAGTAACATAAGCTAATTATTACCTCTAATAATGCTTACATAAGTATCCTAAATAGTAATAGGAAACTTCATGTTTCCCTGAAGAGGTTTCAATACTTGAATTCTCAGACCTCCACTTTAACAGCAGTGAACTAAATTTAGGGCATGATTCCTCTAATGTAAACTCCCACCTATTTTTGGTTTGAATACAAACAAAAGTCCATTGAAGGCAAGACTGCTGACACTGCTGAGCTTACTACAAATGCAGGATCAGTTCATTTCAAACACAGAATTTTAGGATTATTTTTTTTTTAACAACAAAAGAATAATCAAAGGAGCTTAAGTGTTACAGTTTTACTGAGCATGTTTCCATCATCTGTACTGCATCTACATAGCCAAAGGCAATGCTTTATTACAAATACTGATCATTCATATCAAAGTTTACAGTATTGGGGAGATTAATTAATATTAGGGAGAGTAGAAGGTTTTAATTAGCCAATACATTATACTAACATGTGGGGTTCTTTAATAAACTGGCTAGACAGCAAAGCAACATTCATCCTGCATCTAAGCCTGTGAAATTCTTTGTAGAGTCCAGTGCAAAGTACACCCTATCAAGCAGGGTTTATGTGTTACATACAAACTTGATAGCCTACTTCCCAGCTAAGTGCACCTTTTTCACTAATGAAAGTAATTTCAAACTCCTACATATTTCAAACTCCTGGTTCTTGCTAGATTGTTTTATCTTTTGTGGTTTTACTCAGAATACTTAAATGTAAACTTCTTGTAATGACAAAAATTCTTTGCAGAATTACAACTTTTAGCTTTCAGCGATGTGAAGGTGTGGAGGGCAAGCAGGCATTCCTTTTTTGTCTGGAAAGTGATAAGGTCTTTGAAATTACCATGGAACAAATAACTCTACTAGAAAAAGTAACCAAGCCATGCATAACAAGGCTTTCAGCAACCTCGTCTAGTGGAAGGTGTCCCTGCCCATGGCAGGGGGGTTGGAACAAGTGATTTTTAAGGTTCCTTTCAACCCAGATCATTCTGTAACATACTTGCGCCTTAGATCCCTCATTCACTTTCTAGTGGCCTGCCTGCCCCTAATGTATACAGAAATACTTCCTGGGTCTCCTGAAAAAGCAGACAGCCATCTGCAAAGGAAATCTTTCTGGCTTCCTTCAGAGGCCATTCAAACTACTGTTCTGTTGTCTAAGATGACAGCTTCCATTCTGTAAGACTGACCAAACTTGTTTCAATGGAGAAGTGGGAAAGTTGGTGTAAATGCTTTCTTAATACTAGTCTTACCATTGCGTGAAATGAATTATAGGACACCAAAAGTAACTGAGTCTTTGGCTACAGCAATGAAATAGGCTGTTGAAGTTCTCAAGTATATTCAGATATAAGGTTAGGCATACGCTTGTCATACTCAGGTCTGTTAGAGATGTATATTTCCCTTAATTGCTTCTGTAGCAAAAACATCTCAGTATCAACTTATTTTTTTTGTTTTTACCTTGAAGTCGTTCATCAGTTATTATTTTGTTAGTTTGATTCCAGGTACTGTCAATAAATATTATTTTCTTCAGTCCAGCACCTTCGTTGCCATTGGTTGAGATGCATTCATTTAGATGTTTTTCTTCTTTAGGTTCTAGCTTTGCTTGCTTAAGAAATGGTTCTCTGGAACAGTCATTATTGTTAGCACAACTGGCTTTCTTAGCATACTTTTGGAGATGGAAAGCAATATCTTTTACTGAAACTGAATTGGGGCCAGGAAATATAAGTGCTATCTAAAGAAAGAAAAAGAAATGTGAATGTTAACAAAATCTAATAAAACACCAGGAACTGTTTCATTAAAGAACACAGATTTTCTATCCCCATCCACAAACATTTAAGTCAGAACAAGATGAAAAAGTATCTCATAGAAAATATTCCATTGTCTAAAAGGATAAAAGACTATGTTAAAACAATGAATACTTGTTAGAGATGCTTCTACTACCACTTCTAATACTTTGTATATAATTTTTTCAGCCTAGATAATGGTGTCAGCCCTGAGAAAATTCAAAGTTCACTTGTCATTGCCATGTATGGGGCAGGAAGGCCATAAAAAATAGTTTCACATTTTATTCATGAGTCTTGGATAAGAAGAAAAAATCTTTTCTGCCTTTGTGTCTATTGCAGGTCCCACAACTATCTTGTATGAAAAAGACCAGTGATAGCCTTAGTATTTTTTTCAGTTGCTTACTGCAGCATTCAGAATCTGTGACTTGGAAAGACTGGGCAATAGAGTTACTGCAGTATCTTCCCTGTTCTTCATTCTGCCTTTTTTTAGCTTCCTATCTCTTTGCCATCTCTGCTTTCCTTGAAGAAAATAATTTGTCTATGAGATACGTATCTTTTCTTCTTCATGTAGTCAAAGGTGATAATTACATCAAATGTGTAAATTTCAGATTAATCACACCACTTAAATGAGCATATAAATCCAAGTCCATAGCTCACATTTTTCAGGTTCTGTCCTGACTGTAGTAGACATTTTAGGTTTTCTCTGAAATACGGAATGTTAAAAATGTCAAAGTTTAAATACTGCAGCTGCTGAATAGGGTTAGCACAACAACTAACTGCTATTTAACTTGCTCTAAGTTGAATACTTTAATGTGTTTCTGAAAATATGTTTGGGCAAAATATTTCTTATGGTACACAGTGAATCAAGCTATATGTTACCTAAGGTGGCAAATATAGGACATTCAAAGTGGTTACTATGGTTTTTATAGTGGGTACTGTGGTTTTTATAAGCTTTGTAGGACACTCCATAACCACTGTATATTTTGAGAGTGCAAGATAAGAGTGGACTTGATTAACAGAACAGTGCTTCCCTCCCACTCCTTCCCAGCAGAGTGCAGTACCACTACAGGAGGAAGTTCAGAAGATTCCTCTGCATCTCCCCAGTACAAAGCCCAGATATCTATATGGAATTTCTTACTTCATGTCTTTTTTCTTTGTATTCTGGAATGCAGGGATATTTATATATTGTAACATCATCGGGTGCCAGGAGCTTAGCATGCACAGCGGTGCTTTTGCCATCTGTTTCATTTGGGTGTTTAATGATGTCAATCTTCAAAGGTAACTACAGTAAAAAAGAAATAAACATTTATGACCATATATGCAGGTACAAAATTTTATGCAAGATCCAGCAGAAATCCCTATGGACATATAATTAAGAAATATTTGACAATTTCTGACAATGTTTTTTGTTTTAACAGGTTTAGAACTAAACCAGAGACAAGTGACATGAAGCACCTGTTACATTCAGTTCAGCTAGATACTTAAGCAATTAATGCAATTTGGAATGCTGCAGCACTAGTGTGATAAAACATTTAGGAATAGTATCTCTAAGGTAAATAATATGTGGTCTTGATTTGATCAATATAATGGTTGTAAATATGAATGCTTATCTGTATTAGATATTCACCTCATAGCAAAAATGGCTGTTTCAATGAAAATGCACTTAAATACACTAGGTCAAATTTCCAAAGTACTTCTAAAATATATATTTTCGTGATGCTTTCAAACTATAGACTGACTTCAAAATGCATTTTAGTTCCTAGGTGATTCTGCAAAATGTCAGTTCTCTGATGATTTATCCAAGTACTTTAGCTGAAAGGCATTAGGCTTTTTAGTCTTTATTTAACAGTGTTATCTGAATTATATAACCATGATGTTTAGGAATGCCTTTTAGCTCACATTTTCATTTTATGTAAAATTTTTATGGACAGAAATAATGGACAAATCATTTTTTGTTCCCGGTGTGCTCTGTTCTGGCCAGAGTTCTTAGACACTGAAGAATAAAAGTAAGAGCACTGTACAGAAACTTTTAAGAACTAAGTGAAATTTTAACAA
Source organism: Micropsitta finschii (assembly GCA_034783455.1). Taxonomy (NCBI): domain Eukaryota; kingdom Metazoa; phylum Chordata; class Aves; order Psittaciformes; family Psittacidae; genus Micropsitta; species Micropsitta finschii. The sequence continues at coordinate 5,575 of JAVHNF010076568.1, read as the reverse complement.
CCATTTGCATGAGAAGATGAGTGATTCAGCATACCTTCCCATCCAGCAGATATACAAATGAGGACAGGAACACTGTCAGTGTTTGTACACATAATTTGTCGCATAAGAACAAAAATTCTACCTAACAGTAGCTTATAGCTGTACTTCATAGCTGTGTTCAAGATGAACATCCATAATGAATTAATCAGAAATGAAACGTCCACAGACAGACTGTTCTCCATCCCCAGTAACTAAAAGGCACAAGAATATTATAAAAAATCTGTAAGAAATATTAACCTTCACAGTTGGAATTTCTTTGGTAGGGACAGTTTCAACAGGAACAAAGCATGTGTAACAATAAAACATCCTTGAGCTACTGCATCGAGGACATTTTGATCTCCCACTCTTCTTTGCCTTTTCAAGTACTTCCTGCGATGCGAGCTGTAGTTGTTGAAGTGGGTTATCTTGAAACGATGATGGAACCTGCAATTCTACACTTCCCGAACATTCAGAATTTCTTTCTGGTTCTTGAGAGTTTTCTTCATTTACCAGTGCAGGTGAATTTAAAGACATGGTTAACT
>JAVHNF010076566.1:35631-49529 GCA_034783455.1 Micropsitta finschii | reverse complement strand
CCTCTCTGCCACCCCTGCAACACCAGCGCAGTTATTCTGTAGGTCAAGTGGTGGTTGAGCCATGCTCTAATTGCTTATCTAATGAGATGTGTAACTGAGAGAGTGAAATCTGCTCTGGGAGCAGGAGGTACAGGGTTCTCTGTCCCTTCCCTTGAGAGGCTTGAGCATCTCCTTCTGAGCCATTTCAATAGAGAAAGAATACCATTCTACACAGTCATTACATACTGTGATGATTATGTCCTAAAATAGACCCTAAGGGACCACAAAGAATCAGAACCAGTTCTGTAACCTGCTGCAATGCCTCTCCCACCTTAGTTTTTTTCCTTAATGAGAGCCAGAAATGGAATCTGTTCATGAGCAATGCAGATATTTCTGTCAGTCCTTGTGCAGGAAAGGCTTTGGAAGATGACTTTGGACTATTCTGATCCTGAGGGATTTAAATATTTTCTTGAATGCCTCCTCTGTCTGAATGTTGGCCGAAAATTGAGGTAAGAGGTCCTGTCCTCTCATGCTGGCATACGGGTTGGTTGGGTGTCACGTCTCTGTAACCACCACTGTTACCCAATGCTAGTGACTGTTTCACTGCACAACAGACCTTCAAAGCATTTTGCAGCAGCAACTGGTTCTCCAAATGACAGAAGTTGCGACACTGGTTGTAAAATAACCCTGTTGGCCTCAGAACTGTGTGTGTGTGTGTGTGCTCCACACAAAGCTGTAACGCAACGTTCCTCTGGCCAAGAGATGTGATGGTGGTAGTGCCAGGCTGTTAACCAAGCCCAGACATAACAGTTCCTCTTCTGACTGTATCTTAAAACAGAGGGTGGTCCTGATGGATCCACGTGAAGATCCAGATGACATCTTGCAAACTAACAGATCCTGAGAAAAAAACATTGGTGTTTAACATGGGTTTTGATCAGGGAACAACCCAGGTAACCTAATTCCCTTTTTTCAGCCAAATGGCTTAGCAATAGAATTGCTTTCCCTTGCTTAGATGAATGCTTTTGGCAAGTGACTAGAACTGCCCATCCCAGAGACCACACATCACCCGCTTAGAAGGTGACAGTGCTGAAGGTGAGAGGACTGGCAGACTATGGAGACAGGCTGAGAGAGCTGGGCTTGTTCAGCCTGGAGAAGAGAAGGCTCCAGGGAGACCTCAGAGCAGCTCCCAGTGCCTAAAAGGGCTCACAAGAAAGCTGGAGAGGGGCTTTTGACAAGGGTCTGTAGGGCAAGGAAGGAGGGGTTAATGTGAGAATTGCACTGGGTCCTTAGATCTGCAAAGAGGGTTGAATTGATGCTGCATTTTAGTGGGCAGACTCAGGCGCTCCGCCTCCCATTACGCCTGCTCCATAGAGGCTGGATCCCAGGCATCACCTCCAGGTAGGACACCCTATAGATTCGGGTTGTACGTCTCTAAGCTCACAGGTGACCAGTAATTTTTTTCCTATTTAAATCAACTTACTGTCTCTGAACGTTTCATCCGTTCTATCAGATTTAGCTGAAATTGGGCAATAAATTTGGATTTTGTTGGGGGAGGAGGAAAAAAGACCGCGCGTGACTATGTGCTGTCATCAGTTGTCTCTTCCTTAGGCTGCAGGCACGCTCTTTGCAACACTGATTCTTGTATGGATACTTTACAACCTCATTTATGAGCCTTGCCTCAAGCCTCAAAGCTGAGCTACCACTGCATGATGGATGTGTTTGCTAGAGGAGGAGAAGGGATGGAGAACAAGGCCGGCTTCTGTTGTGAGCAGGACTGAGAAGCTGCCAGCACGTTTGTGGCAATTACAAAAATTCTTCTTTTGTAGGCAGTTAATTACTTATTGATTTTGCTGTTGATGGCGAGAGGACTTTAATGAATGGTCTTTTACTGGCACTTCCTTCACTCCTAATTGTGATTCTCCACCAGAATCTTGATGAATCACAGGGATACACAGCCACCGAGCAGCAAGTCCCTGTTGTGTCTGTACTTGCCACATCAACTCACATCCTTTTAGGACTCATTAGGGGTCAACAGCAGGACTGTTATGATTGCACACATCAGCCTGGCCAGTATCTCCTTTGAAGAATCCGGATTGACCTTGACCTATGCCTATCAAACAAAGAACATCCAGACACAGGTAAATGAGGGAACATCTCACAAGGAGGAGGGGTTAGATACTAAAAGCTTTTAAAGCAGAAACAGAAGTAGTGCATGAAGGGAGAACAAACTTCAGAAGGGGGCAGTGCAGGATGTAGGGGGTCAGTGTGGGTGACAGAAGAAAGATTGAAGGGAACTGTGGAAAGCAAATTGTATGGGTCATGGATGAGAAGAGGAATGTGAGGTTTAAAACAAAGGAGATGAATAATGGAAAGGCAGAAGGTGAGGTGCCTGAAATGGATCTGGGTGCAGAACATAAGGAATGATGGTCGGAAGATGACTATTGAGAGGACAATGTATGGGGAATGTCCCAGTGGGGATGCTGGGCATGGCAGAGGGGCTGCAGAAAGGAGGAGTAAGATAGAGAGGCTTGTGGGGTGAACAAAGATGAACAATGACCCACAACTGGGTTTTCACTCATTGTGGATCTCTGTTTTCCCGGTGGGCACAGGAGCACTGGCTTTTCTCTGTTACCTTTTGGAAATTCATGTATTCTGGCTCACCAGGTAAAATGTAACCTGCTGAACGTCAACCAATACAGCAGCATCGTCACAGACCTCCACAGGGAGATCAGGCATCTAAAAGTGAGGGTTGGAAAGCAGGAGAAGAGCAAATTCAGCTCCAACCTCAGGGATTTGCAAGGTAGAGTCAGGTGTAGGAATTATTATGGAGAATCTGGAGGGAAAAAGAGTGGGGAAAGGAGCTGTGTGGACAGGCTGTGGCAGTGCTTGGTGGGCCTCCATGCAGATGTAGAAGCCATTTCAGCAGTGCAGAGTGGAGAACAGAGTCTGATGGGCAACGGAAGCAGACAGGGGAGCTGAAGGTGTTTTTCTGTGTGACCCTTCCTCTGATGTACTGTTTGACTGGAGAACACACTCAACCTTGTCAGCATCTTCCCCAACATCAAAACAGTGCTAAATCCCACAAACCTGCCCTTGAAAAGAGCTTTGACATCGAGTGGTGGCATTTGCTGTGAGAAGTTCTGACTCAGAGAGGTGACTGAGTTTGTAGCCTGCGTCACTGCAGGCTCTGAGGCTGTGTCAGGTCCAGGAGCTCTATTGGATGGTTCATCGCACTTAATTAAGGAAATAAATAGGGAGGGAGCATGGTGAAGCTTTTAAAACACTGTGCTGCCCTGGGGATTGTTCCTTTTGTCAGTGAATCTGGCAAGGAATGAAACAAACATAGGCAAGTTCTCCAAGAGACAAAACACGAGGTGTAACAGGGCTCTGCTATACCCAAGGTTGTTCCTATAACAAGCACAGAAAACTAGTCCCTTTTTGGTGGGTGGAAAGGTGGAAGAGATGTGCCTGCAGCGCGGTATCCTCTTAATACTCACAAAAGCAGTAGCCTATTATTGCTGATAATACAATCATAACGATATACCAGATTTCCTAAGCATGTGATTGACTTCAAGAGACTGCAGAATGAAGCAGAGTCCTGCAAACTAATGTCTTGTAACACACGGACTGAGCAGTTTGGTCCAGAAGTAGGTCTGTGGGAACATGGCAGAAGTTTATGTAGGCTAATGTCAGGTCAGAAACGTCTTCTCATGCAGCAGAAAGGCACCAAGGCTGTGAGGCACACCATGGCCAAGCAATGAGCACCTTGTAGGAGCAGCTCCTTTCATAGGCTTTCATAGAGCAAATGGAGATGAAGCACAGCCTGATGGAGCTGGACACTGCTGCACACTGATACCTGTTGATACCTCCTAACAATCACAGAGTGAGGATCCCCTGAGCTTTCGGTACACTTTACATGGACCTCCAAAATCACTGTAAGAAATGCTAATATCCCATGGCCCACACAGCTAAAATGAGATCAAGAGTAGGTTTGAGATTTACCTCTATGGCGATGAAAAGCTTGGGAGGGTGGTGGTCTGCAAAAGGCACCCAGGGATTTAAGGTAGATTAAGTCCATGCTGCTCTGAGCTTCAGATTAAGGTGCTATATTTGCAACAGGAAACTTCTGCTATGGAGAAACACATCCCTAATCCCTCCTGGTGCTTGTGAGGAGACTGTAGGCTGCACACATTGCTTTATTGCTATTGCCTGATGTAGCTCCACAAGGCAACCAGCTACCTCTAGCATCAAGTTTAAGATCAAAAGTATAAATGGTAGATTTGTCCTGTTTGGCCCTTATTCTGGATTTGTGTTGGATTTAATGGAAAAACTGGATGGCAGCAGATTAGGATTGTTGGTCCTTCTATGGTCTAGTCACTGTGTGTTTGTGAAGTAGTTTCCATCCAGATGCATGACTGCATGTCAGCATGCACCACTACCCTTTCTTCTGGTTAAACTAGAAATAGGTTTCAGCTCCTTCTCATTATCACTAATCACCCACCTAATGCCTCTGTAAATTTTATAGTCCCTTAGGATTTGGGTCATTTGTAGTTAAAACAGTCTTTAGAACATCAAGATATTCAGCAAGCACATGTGAATAGGCAACAACTTGTGATAAGGTAGGGAAGCTCAATGTTCTTGCCATGCAAATATCACACACGAGGCCTGTTTTATTGACTTCCAAACAGAGGAAGGTAATTGTGTTCTTCTGGATGGTTTGCCCAGCTCCAGAGCAGCCTGGACTAATCAGTTCTGCCAGTGTCACACAAGAAGAAGTTGGACAGATACAATGAAGGGCTATGCATGCATCATTAGTTATGTCATCATGTCCCAGGAGTTCCTTTATGTTTTAGCTGGCAGCTGGGAGCTCAGGGTGCATGCAGGCATGACAAGGCAGCCAAAGAGGAGGAAAATGAAAACACAGAGGAAGAAGACAAGGAAAATGGATATCCTAGATTCATCTGAACCTCATGAAGTTAGAGTAGCAAGAGATGAACCTGCGGCTGGCAGAACAGTGCAAGACTCTGTCCCTGAAGGTGTGGAGGTGAAGGTGCCCTTATGGTGGCAAGTCTGACCTCTGCTCAGTGGGTATTGAGGGCAGCAGCATTAACTCAGAGAGGTTCTTGTGGTTGTCGGCTAGCACCACAAAAGCAGTGCGGCACCTGCGTTGCAGCTGGATTCCTAAATACCTTGGGCTGCTGAAGGAAGCAGCATGAGAACATCGATGTTTGCATCCTGCCTCTGTCCCTGTGTGTTTCAGGATGAGGAAAAAACACCCATTGGGCTTGTGCACCTGTAAGGGAACTGATTCTTCCCATTTCCCCTTTCAGGAATGTTTTGAGGGTTTGTCACTCACTGGTTGTTTCTGATGTTAATGTTTGTGAGTTCCTCTAGGCTAGGACTGTGCATCTGGATATATCTGCCATGACTGAAACATGGTGGCTGCTACTAGAATAAGCAAAATACTTTCTGTAAATGTTACTTTATTCTCAGTGTGAAAGACACAGCAGAGAACTGCTCAGATGCCTTTGTTATCCCAAGAAGCTGCATTGACAAACCCGTCTATCTTTTTCAGACAGAGCTGGAGCAGCACATGGCAAATGCCAAGGAAAAAGCTTCCCAGATGGAGGAGTTTTTCTCCAGACAAATCACCAGTGAGGATCAGCAGGAAGTGCTAAAGCTCCTCGGCAGAGCCCATGAGCCTGGCAACACAGAGCTGCAGGCAAATACACTGTACAAGGAGAATCTACTGTGCCTGAAGGATTCTGTGATCCAGCAACTGCAGCAGCATATGCTGCTCTGTGAAGAAATTACTCAGCAGCAGCAGCAGATGCTGATGGAAGGTACAGCAGCACCTTTGCTCCTGCTCTGTCATTATCTCCAAGCTTTGTTCTCTGATGGCAAACTGGAGAACAACCCACACCAAAAACCTTGTCTTGGATGACATGACTCCACAGTTCTCAGCTGCTTCTCTAGGAGTGATATTTAACTCTTCCTTCCCTTCCAGCCCAGAATATGCCCGTGCCAGAGGCACTGGAGAGGTTTACACCACCAGCACCTCTCTGAGCTGGAGGAGAGGACACTGAACTACCTGCTTCTGTACATTCAGTGATGTCCTGCATGTTCAGGGTAAGGCAGAGCAGGCCTTTGTGCTGGAAAACCCACATCGTCTCTTGATCTTGTCATGGCTGTAGATTCACACACACCCAAAGCCTGGCTGGGTCCTGGTGCCAATAAGGAGCTCTACAGAACTTTGTTTTGTGAACGTGTTGTCTCTGGTGCTCTGCTCTCCTCCCCTTTGATTTGATAGAGACAACTTGCTTGGTGGCAAACAGAAAAGCAAAGGTTAGGTAGCCAAATATGCAACTCTCCAAGTGACTGCTGAAGGAGACTGTCATACGGAGCCCTCCGCTTGCTGATGGCACAGTAGCTACTGAGGCCTTCAGGTTTTCCCTGCAATAAAGGAAAGATCTGCTGGCTCCTTGGTCTTTGGAAAATTTGTGTGTGTGCTTTGAGACAATACGTGGCTGCCAGGAAATTGCCAGTCCTCTGCAGGGAGTCCAAGCAGCAGCGTCTCCTGTTTATTATGATTGCCTAGAATGAACAGGGCAAGGAGTTGGGTTTCATCTTGAATAACAAGCTTAATGCTTGTCCTGTTGTTGTATGAGAGATTAAACTACTTTGGTTGCCCTTCCACAGGAGGGGAGCAAACAGCAGGTGGCTGAACTGTGGAAAAGCACAAGAGGTATCAAGAGTGTTTTTGTGACCACAGGCTGAGAGCCTGAGCCAGAGGAGGGGCTGTACAGTGAGGTAAGTCTGCTGAGGGTCTCATTCTTCCCTCTTCCTGCAGACCCACAGCAGCCTTCTTGATGTAAGGCAGCATCTGGATCCTAATAGAGATGAGATCAGAAAGGGTCTATCTGGTACCATGAAGGGTATTCCCTGAGGGGATATCAAACTTCCCATAGGGTAGGTCCTTTGTGTTTCTTTCTAAAGGGAATGGGTTGAGCAGAAGGCATTGACTTAGTGGAGCTGGGTAGTTTTTGAATACAGTGAGAAACATAGTACAAACTGCAGGAGGAAATAAGTTAAATATTCTCTGTAATGCCCTTTACCTTCTGCTTAAACAGCAAGGAAAGAAATCTTTTTGGTGCAATGTGGCAACAGAGATAGGTGAGAGACATCACTGATGTTAATCCAGCTCCACGTCTTTCAGATCTCAAAAGCTAAGCATTGGACTTCCTCAAGCCCCAGTACAGACAAAGGTTGTGAGAACCACTCGTGCCAAGCTAAACTCTTCCATTAGCCAAAAGCTGTGAGTAGCATATTCATTGCTATAGAGGGCAAGGTTCCTATCAGCCACCATTCAGGTAGTGGCTAAAGACCTTAGTGACATCAGCTCTGCTGGAAAAGATAGATTCTCATATGAGAATAAGTTGAGTAAAGGTGAATGTTTAGAACTATTAGTAATCTGATCTTAATTTGTTTTAATATGGACTGAGTAGCTTTTGATGGGTAAGAAAGCATACCCTTTGTAGAGCGCTGTCTCAACTATGCCTCTGTAATGAAGGGAGAAGAATTAGTGTTCTGCTGGGTTCACACACAAGAAGTTGCTGCTCTCAGTCCTTATCATTCAGCCAGTTTCACATCTAAACCAAGCCTCAGCAAGGAGACCAAGATGTGACTGGCTGCACTGACCATCTGTCACCTTCAGTTGTTCTGCTTTGTGCAGACACACAAGCCCAGGATGAGTTTAGGGGAAGTGGATACCCAAATCCTATTGAAATGTAGCCAGAATCCTTCCCCATTCTGGCAAAGGGTGCTTACCCTAATTAGTTTTTATTACCTTTTAATGCGTGTGTATATATATGTATATACACATGCGTATGTATATATATGTATATATAATATACATACTTTTTAATGATGGAATTTTAATGCGTATGTATATATATGTATATACACACATAAAATGTCTGAAATTTTACTTATAATGCTACAATTTACGTTAGCTACTCATGCATTGCAAAGTGTTTTTAAACTGTGCTCTTCTCCCACTGCTCATAATGAAGCTCTCCCTGCCTTTTATAGAGGGGACTCCACCAGAGATGCTGCCGAAAGACAATGCTCCTGCAAGCACCATACACCAGAGCAATGCAGATCATGCCAAAGGATAGGTCCTATAAAACCAACTCAGGGTGAGCACATGAAATACCAGGTTGGCTGGCTCAGGAGGCACTATTATGTTCTTCAGCACTCCTTCTGTTGCAATCTGAACCTAAAGAGCTGTTAACTGCTACACAAACAGCCCAGCTGGGAAAGCAGACACATGGATGGGGGTTTATAGCCAAGTTTTAAGCCTTTTTTGTTGTTGTTATTGTTGTTGTTTTTTGCAACAGACAACACAGGCAATGTTCCAGAATGGGTTACACTCCATCTCCCTCTTAGCCAAAAATAACCTCTTAGGAAGAGAAAATAACATTTTCAGAGGTGTTCATAACCCTGGTCTAATCCATATGTGAAGCACATTGTTTAATCTGAATGAGCCATGTGATGACACACTGCTTCCCCTGAACATGTTGCCAGGGGGGTTTCTTCAGGCAGTGATGTGCAGATCCTAGGGCCCTTGCCAAACTCACCCTCCACATCCCGTGGCAATCCGTCTCATCCCCACTTTGACTGGCAATAAGACTGGAATCGAAGAGTGAGAAACTCACCCAAGTGCTTCACCTTCCCTCACTTGCAGGGCCTGCAGATGGTGCCAGCAGTCGGCAAAAGCAGCAGCCAGTCTCCTGCTTGAGGAGTCAGAGGAAAATTAAATAGGAGGCACAAGGGGAGCAGGATTCTCTGTGGTCCCATGGATTGCCATTCCATGACTGCTGGAAGTCGGAGAAGCAGATGCAGAGGAGTGTGCTTTAAAATGTATTTTAGCTTCTGTGTTGTGATGCTGAAAAGCAGAGGGATGGTTCAAAGGGGGGAGAGGTTCTACATGTTGTAGATTACTTTTCCCATATCCCCACCCCAAGACTTTCCTCTGTATTGCGTGCTTTAGCTGTTAGCTTCACTTTAAGACAAGTAGAGTGTTAACAGAGCGCAAGAGAAGAGGAAGCCCTCATTTTCCCAGCAGTATTTGCCTCCCAGAAGATGTCAGCATGGAGCCCAATCCGCCTTTTTTCCCCAGGGCAAAAGTGTGGATGCCACCCATGCATCCAAAAGGCTCCCTGACTATTAAAACCAAATGTAAATGCCTGAGAAATAGTTCTCCCCGTTCTTCCCCGCTGTCCCTGTGTGTTGCTGTGAAGCTGGGAGGTGTAACATGCCTGGAATGCTGTTTGGGTAAGCAGATGTTTGGCTGTGAGAGCAGCCAAAGACTGCTGTAAGCTCTTTTCTATCGACAGAGCATTTCAGATGTGACTGCAGCCGGGAGAAGCAGCATGGTGATAGGTGAAGACCCTGATAAGAGCTAGCCTGGAGGTAAACCACAGGAACGTGTTTTTCTCCTTGGAACAAACATCTCCAACCAGCAGCCTTCTCCATAAAGGCTTTTTAACAGCATTTTCCCTGCTTTTCAAATATGCCGTTGAATGAAGCCCTTCTGGTCGCTGCACTGAATAAACTGTGACTCCATGCCCCAAACAGGAGTGGCTTCCCTCCTAGGTCTGCTGAAGATGATGATTTCAGTTAGGTTTGTGTGCCTTCTCAAACAGATGGAGAACCTTTATTAGAGCTGCAGCACTTGCAAGGAAGTCTCCTTTATACTCTTTCTGACTTGCTGTGTGACAATGCACACACCCCCCATTCCTCGCTACCTCTTGCTTTGCTGTTGGGAAATGAGGGGTAGCTCTCTCCAGGGATGAGGAATCTCAGATTACTTGCAATTATAAATGCCATAAAGTCCTGAAGTGGGGGTGCAGCACAAGTGTAGCAAGCGGCCGATCTTCCTTAGGAAACGGCAGCAGGAAGAGGTGTGATGGGAAGTAGATGAGGAACACTTGTCCCTCAGGCCAACTCTTTCAAATAAACAAAGACACAAAAACTCAACACACAGTTAAAATAAGCACAGACTGTGTGTAAAACAAACCTGTGCCAGCAGGGCTTGAGCCAAACCTGTATTTACAGGACCCCACATGACCTGCAAACAGCGAAGGACCAGAAGTGAGGGGAAACGGAGTTTTCCAAGCGTATGCATCTCCGCTAAATACCTTTGGGCTGAATCATCATCAAAACTGTTCAGAGTTGTTTCATACAAAGAGTTGGGACATCTGAGCCAAACGCATTGGATTGAGGCTGCATCTCTGAAGGGGAGGTTGTATGACAAAGGGTTTGGTCATTTGCCATGGCTGTTTTGAAGAGCAGAGCCAGGGGCTGTGCTAATCTCCCTGTTTGCAAAACACATTTTAGGTCTGATAACAAATGTAGACATTGGGGATTGAGATGTCGGAGGTAGAATCCATAAATAATCATTTGTAGCTTTGATAATTGCTGCAGATGGGCTGCAGCCCATCTACCGCACAAAGCAGGACCACACTCCTCCTCAGTGCTAGGTTTAATGGCTATTTGCTTTGATTCTTCTTGATCACAACTGATAAAGAGGGAGCTTAGACTGGGCTTTTCCAGCCTTTTGCATTTTCTAGCCTTGCTGTATACAGTTATCTACATTTTGGGTTTAATATTCTGCTGTGCTAGAACCCAAAGGCCGGGGTTTCTTCCACAAGACAGCTTGGACCTGGCTCCATCTAACCATGAGGGATGCTGTGTCCACCCCAGGACAACGACTGCGGCCATACCACCCATTACTGGCTCTTCCTCATCTTGTCTCTGGGACAGTGCAGGCAGCGGAGCGGGATTCTATCTGTGCAGTCCCTTAATGTGCAAGGACATTAAACCCTCATGCAGTCTTACACTGTGGCGGGGGTTGGACCACATCACCTCTGAAGCTCCCTACGCTGTGATTCAGCGCTTGCCGCGCCGGGCTCTCCACAGCGGTCCCGGCCTCGCTGCGGGAACGGGCCGAAGGCTGCTCCCCGCCGGGACCGGAGCAGCCCCTCCGCTTCCGGCCGGGCCTAGGGGACCCCCTCACAGCGCCGCAGCCCCGGGGCTCCCAGTGGCGGGTAGCAGCGGGAGGGGCCGGGTCAGGGCGGGCCGGGGCCTCCCGCCGCCGAGCGGAGCAGCGCCTGCGCCGCGGCCCAGCGGGGACCCCCGTGCCCGGCGTCTCGCGAGAGGCGGCGCCCGGGTAGCGGCGGGACGGGGCCGGGCAGCGGGAGGAGGAGGAGAAGAAGAGCCGGGGAAGGCTGCGGTGCTCGGGCGGGAGGTGAGTACGGGGCGGGCACGGCCTGGACCAGGGCCTGAGGGGAGGGGTTGGGCGGTGGCGGGGAGCGGGTGAGGCGGTCCCGGCCGGGGGTGCCGCCCCGGGGCCGCTCCCGTTATGAGCTGCAGCCGCGTTCCTCCGCTCTTCCCTCCGGCGTGCCAGGTAAAGGGAGAGCCGCGTCGTGACCGGGGCGTCGTGTGCCGGGCCGGGCAGCGCTGCCCGTGCTCATGGCCCGCTGGTGGCGGGAGCTGGTTGGGTCTGTGGGCAGCTCCTCGTCTCCGAGACACCCATCACCGGCTGTCCCTGCTCTGCCGCCGGTGCTGGGCCCGAGGCTGGGAGCAGCCGATAGTGCAGCTTCCCTGCGCTGATCTGCAGTCTGTGCTGCTTCTGGACTCGGGAGCGTCTGCGGTCCCAGCGCCCACAGAAGCAAACCCAGGAAGCAGCCTCCTCGGTAGAGCTTTCCTGTTGACGGTAGAGCGTGGTTTTTAGCCTTGCTTTACAGAGATAACCGTTAACATGATTAATCCTGCTTGAACTTCGTGCAGGAAACTTCGTACTGCAGAAAATGATGCTTAAATCAAGTGTTCGTAAGGCAAATGCAGGCGGTGCGAGTGGCAGGGTCTGATTTCTGTCCCTTGTTATCATATAGCAAATGTGCTGGGGTCTTGTTGACTCAGGCTCTCAGCGCTAAGGTAAGGTCAGGAGCAATGGGTGTGCATGAAGCTTGTGACAAAGGTAACGAACAAACAGGACAAGCTGCATTTGGGGAGTTTCCTTTGGGAAGCCGTAGAAATATGGTTATTGAGGGAACTTCCAAGTATGGGTGTTAAAGAGGAGGCGTCCGGTGGTGCCAAGTCTGTACAAACCAGGCTTTGTGGCAGCGATGGCAGCGAAGGTGCTGGGATAGCTGCATAGATTAGGATATTCTTTGCTGGTCTCTAGCATGCATGTGCTAAGTTGGGGTAGAACGTGCAATGCAAGCCCTATTTTTTGCTTACAGTGTGTTTATATTGATGTAACTGCTGATGTTGTTACACGGGTTAAAATGTTCCTGCTGTGCAAAGGGTGTTAGGTTTTTGGAAGGCGGGGGGAGCAGCAATACGGAGTGATGGCAAGTGCATGAAATTCATTTCTGGTTATTGGTACTTCTGCTTTGGCTGGCGGGAGCTTGTTCTCCTGCACCCAGAACAGGTTAAATTGCTTCCCCTTTTCTAGAGCCTCCTTATTCCCTAAGCGTAACTGGTGGCAGGTGTGTAGCATAATATGTGGGTAAAGAAGGCTGCATGGATTGAGTGGTTGCTAATGAATGTAGGTACCTCAAGGGAACCTGCATTCCCAAGGGAAAGTGTTTGACTGGTGTTTTTGTATGTCTTTAAAAGTGCTCATTCTACTTCTTTCTGTCTTGAGAAGCAGGCAAAGTCCAAGCAAGCTACCTGAAATCCCTTATCACGGCAGAATGAGTGGATGCTGGAGGAAGTGAGATGGTGCTTAGTGCCCGACCTGTGCCTTGTGCTTCCCTGTGGGCAGTTAGGAGCAGTGGGAAAGGGACAAGCCTGGGGAGATACAAAGCAAGAAGAGATGGAATCTGCATGCAAGCCTTTGAAGGCACAGTCCCTTCAAAACCGTTGCAGTTCGTAAGGAGGGATCACTGTCCCTTGTCTCTGGTACATACCTACATGTAAGCTCCTTTATTTTCTGTAGGCCTTACTGTCCTGTAAGTAGCCTGGAGTTGCTCTCTTTTGCAGAGAGAGGCTGTGGGAGAATGTAGTCATTGCAAAAAGGCAAGAGAGGAAGAAGGAGACAGGAATTACTTAAGTTGCTGTTTGCCCTGAGAACAAACAGTTGTAATCGGTCTGTGAAGTGCAAATAAGGTTTCCAAATCTCTGAGGAGCTGCATCTGCAATAGCTTTTGCAATCAAAATGCTGGGGAGACATTCCCCCCTCGTCCCCTTTCTAGTTTTAAATGGGAGGTGATTACTTGACATGGCAGCTTGTGACAGGAGAGGATGGGCCCAGTGACCTCAAACCTCAGTGTCTTTCTCATGCCTGGGATTTGGAGATGAGTCCTTGTTTCACACCCAAATGAGGTTCAGGTTGGAGATGATCATGGGGTGGTTGCTGGGGGACTCTGTAGGATTATTATAGCACTTGGTCCGTTTCCCGGTTTGCTAGCATCGTGTCACAGAAGCATCTTTGTGTGGATCGTGGTGCATGTTCTTGTTGGCTGGTGACTTTGGGTTAAACTTGAATGTAAATTCTTGGCTCCTCCTGGAGGCTTTTCCTTTTGATTCTGGCAAGGGGAGGATGGAGGCGCGTTCCTTCTGATGTGCACAGAGACCTATAATTTGTGCTTTCAGTCTGGCGTCTTTTATGGAGCGCTCAGGAAGAGGATGTATCGTAGTCAATAGAGTAATTCTGTGTTCTGCAGCATTTTTCTCATGAGAAGCAATTAAGCTGTGTTACTGCTCTTTTCCAGGGCTCTGGCACTGACAGAGTTAATAGAAGTGGAGTCATTTCGATTCTGTGCTGCTGCTGTGCGGCTGAGAGCCGAGTGGCAGAGTTTCCATTGTTTTGGTGTTTTAGGTGGCAAAGCAAGGAGTGACAGGAAAGT
>JAVHNF010076566.1:12732-23217 GCA_034783455.1 Micropsitta finschii | reverse complement strand
TCTGTGCTTCAGCCAAAAGAAGGAAAAATCATTTCCATTTATATTGCTGAGCCTGTAGGTGCTTACGCCCCGGTTTTAAACCCTGCCCAGCGCCCTGCACCATCTCCTGCTGTATGCCAGGCTCCAGCACAAAGGTTGGCACTACACAGAGTAACAGCATTCACCCAAATTTGTGTCTTGGTATTGTCCCGTGTAAGATTTCACTGGCTCAGTTCTCTGTACATCAGGATTTGCACATCTGATTTTGGGGTATTTCATAGTAATCCCCAGACCGTTGGACCTCATCGATATGTATTAGATGTTTTCCACTGCTGTAATGAAAATCTAATTCCAGAAGCCCTCTTACATCTAATAGTATTAAATTGCTTTGGTTTGTATCAGTCCCATGAGAGAGAACAATGGAATTTCTTTGCGTTACAGCATTCTTCCTGTGGTCTTTTCTATGGTGTTTTTTAGTACCCAGGTAACATTTCTGGGTTTACTTGGCATGCAGCTCCATGAAGGCAAAGTCCCTGCTGCTGGGCTGCGCATTTCTGCAAGCTCTGGGTATTCTGAAATGCCATCTCACTTTTTCCATTTCCTTTCTATATTACCATTATTTTATTATGGCAGCATTCCGAGGACAGGGAAAAGAGGCAGACGAATACATGTGCTTATTGGCAATCAATTTAGGAAAGCCCTCTTAGAAGGAACACCCGTGGGAGATTCATCAAACGGGAGTGATATTGCGATTCTTCAATCAGTCACAGGCAGATTGCAGCTCCTGTAGTTACAATGCAGTGCTTTTTAGGCATCTGTAAAGCTGAGAGCCAAGGAAAATGAGAATAGAGAACGTGGCTTTCTTTTCTCATACCCAGCATTTTCAGTCGGTAAAGCACATGATGTTCCAGCTATGCTCATCTCTCTTCCTATAACATCTCGTTTGCTGAGATCTTATTCTCTATGTTTGCATTCCATGGCCAGAACTCAGAACAACCACAATTTCACCTTCAAAAGTGCATGTCAACTAACAGCACTTACAAAAACATTTCCAAGATGCAAGAGCCACAAAGATGGAAGCCGGCGCTTCCTAAGGGTTCTGTGGCTGTCTTATGTGAAGATGAGGAAGGTGAAATACGTATCCTTAACCTGGCAGCAGTTTCCAGCCTTTGGATTTGCATGAGGACAGCCCCCCCAGTCTCCTGCTCTCTCCAAGCGGAATAAACCCTTTACCTGTCCTGGTACCCAGAGACCTCCAACTCTCTGACCCTCTTTGAAGCTGTTGAGTTTCCCACTCTCTGGTGATGTGTAACCTCAGATCAAAGCAGAGGGAAAGGTTGCAGCTCTAACAGCTTATTCACATGCTTTAGATGTTTTCTAGCTGAAGTTCAGCTTTCCTCTCCGGCCCTGCTGCTGCTCTGTGTGTGGTGAACGTTTGGGATGGGTTTGCAGGTCCCTCTCAGATACCTACTGCTGCTTGTGCTCCCTGTTAATTTTCTCGCTGTTTTCCCCTATTTAACAAAATGATTACTCCCAAAAAGCAGAAAATAGCTGGAGCAGAGATGTTTCAAAGGCATCAAGTATCAGCCGGTTTTGGTTTGGGTCTTTTTCCAAGTGGTTGCTGTGTTGTTCTTGCAACTGTTAAAAGACCATTTTGTTGATGAGAACAGAAGGCTTTTATTTATTCATAGCGCTGGGGAGGATTGATCTACACAGAGAGGTTAAAAAGGACTAAACGTGATCAAACTGGGAGGGGGGAAATGACTAAGAAGGATGTCAGCATTAATAGGAGCAGGAATTAGGGCCGCGCTGTAAGTGAGAAGTGACAGCTCATGCACACCAGCACGAGGGAATGTTCCTGGAGAGCACTGCTCCCCGATGATGCGCTCAGGCAGGCTTTGGGGCCATCTCCAGGGATGGAGTCAGGAAAGCCTTGGCAAGCGCTGCCTGGAGCTGGTTTGCAGCACAACTGTTCCTTGGTGACTGTTAGCGGGGCTGGGTGCGGGACCGCTTACCCACAGCAATCTGTTCTCTTTCTGCTTCCTCCGATGGAGCCTACCTCGCTAGAGCAGGGAAAGGTTAAACTGCTTTTCTGCAGGGACATAGGAACGAATGGCACTGCCTGCCTGCATTCCCCCGACAGGAGGCTTGCAATAGGCTGTGGGCAGGTTTATTTGTTTTGTTCCAGAGAAGGACTCCTGGCTTCCGGCATAATACATGAACATCACTGGGAACTAAAATCTTCCATAGCACTGCTGGAAATAGCCACTGGTATGGACCCGTTAGCATTTGCAGGAGTGCAAAAATGGCTTTTCTCCCCATGGATCCTGTCCTCGTTCATGCCTGCCGCAGCAGGAGGTAGCTCACGTAGAACTGAGACTTGCTTGCACATGAAGTTGCACTACCTGAACCATAGCAGCAACTGCACTGCTGCTGATATGCTCATCCTTAGACAGATGCTCTCCTGGGCTGGGAAACAGAATATAGCACTAGCTGTGTACCTGGATTGGTGCATCCTCTCCTGGGCTCTTTCTGAAGCGGTGGAAGTTGCTCTCCCAGGAGAAATTCAAAGTGCTGCCCAGCCCCATGCATATATACAGGTCCTGAAGGCACCGCATGCTGCAGACAGAGCTCCCGTGGCAGGGTACCATGGCTGGTAGGCAGAGAGATCTGCAGTCATGCAAACCCAGGGTGTTTCCCACACACTAGTACTGTGGGGGGTAGGAATGCTGTTATAGTTTCCAGCGTGGAGTGGTGACTGCAAGGGGCAAGAGGAACCCCGTTGTCAGGCTGATTTCCCCTTGCTCCCTCTGTATTCCCTCTGCATAAAACCCGGCTCTCCAAGAGCCCGGAAAACTCTTTCTTTTAATGTTTTTGCTGACGGTTCCAACCTACAGACTCCTGGCCTGTTCCTGTTTGTCAGATGAGGACTGCTGCGGGGGCATTTGCCACTGATAGTTTGTTAGAATTGCCAAGCACAGAAGGAAGTTCTTTAGAGCTTCAGATCAAACTTTGCGAGTACATTCCCTATGGGGAAAAGAGCCCTTTTGTTCTTCAAATTATCTTGACTTGTCTGTCTTTCAGTCTTTTATACTATTTCATTTGGAGTGGAGAGAGAGCTGCTAAGGGATGATTAATCTGTCTCACTGTGATAGGAGTGTATGGGCATAAATCTGTGCATATAGCTCTGAAAACTGCTAGAGCGAAAGCTCATGACAGAGCAAAACCGACAGGAACATAAGGGAACACTTCAATGATTCTTTGACCCTTGATCCACATTAAGTGTCGTATGGACCCATGAGCCTGGAATTCATCCACTCTCCCCTTTTAGCGCAGGGGAAGATGTCAAAAGCAGGCGCTGATGCCTGCTGCGTGCTGTGTGGGCAGAGATGGAATGTGAGGGATATACCGGAGAAGAGCCACGCTGTTCTGCCCCACCTCTCATGTTCTCCCTTGTAAGCATCTGCTACAGGTTTCTCTTAGCAGGGGGACCCCGGAGGAGACGGCTCTTGGCCCCAGAGCATCACCAGTGCCAGTTTATCCCTGTTTTGACTCCGTATTCGGTGCGGTCCTGAGCCAGCCTAGCTCACCCTGGCCTTCCCCTCTCCCAGTGTTGAAGGACGGGTGCAGTCAGGCTTATCTGCCCTGCAGGGCAGTGGTGAGGAACGCTCAGCATGTGCAAGGCACACAGGAGGTGAAACCACAGTGAGTAATTACAGGGTGAGAGTTCGGATACCGTGGTGCACCGTGTCATCCCTTCGGCAGTGAGCAAACTGTAAGGACCCGGACCAAAGTCCTCCTATAAACCAAATAGCTAATAAATAACCTCACTTCTGCCACCCTTTTCTAACTCTGTTCCGGCTGTGGGGATTCTCTCGTGTAAAGTGGGGCTACGGCATCTGCTTCTCCCAACACAGATGTGACTTATGAACTTGAAGAGCAAAAAGCAAGATTAACTCAATTGGGAGTGATGGCTGCGGGGTGGGGGTAAGGTGTCTGTATCTGTCGGAGGGTGGTGTTGTATTCTCTTTTTCCTTGTTATTTCTTGTATCATTACTATTATTGTTGGTAGCAGCAGTGATCTGTGTTATACCTTAGTTACTAAACTGTTCTTATCTCAACCTGTGGGAGTTGCATTCTTTCGATTCTCCTTCTCATTCCTCCAGGAGAGGGGGGGAAGAAAAGGGGGGGGGAAGTTCTAATTTACGGTCTGTGCTTAAACCATGACACTTAGTTACGTCACAGTGTATTGAAATACATAAGTTACATCTGCCTGATTTGCAAGATGCCTACACCTGAGTTACTTCTAGAAAAGGTCTAGAAAACATCAGTTTCCAGGTGTATAACTGCTGAAACTTGTCAGAAGCTGATTAAAACCTCCAAAATACAAGCTCTCAGAGTAATATGGATTTCCACATCAAGAAGACAGCCGTGTGTGCTGTAGTTTCAGTAGTGGGCGGGCAGTTGGGAGAGGAGTTTTCCAGGGAATACAAGCACTTAAAGTTTTTAATCTTTTCTCAGAGCAAGCCATTTAGTTAGCAGTACCTGCAGGTAGGCTCTAAGATTTCAACTATTCTTCCAGTTCTTACTCTGCTGGTTTCACCCTTTCCCTGCTCTCGTGTTTGCAGGGAGTCTGTTGCCATCCTGACTGTAAAATAAACCAGCCAGTTTCCCTTCATCTTATGCTTGACACTATTTGTGTGGATGAGCATCACCTAAGAGAACTTAATCTGCTTCAGCCTTGCCCAATTCTTGCTCTAAGCATGCAAATGCATTTCAACCAAGATTAAAAGTGCCTTTAAGTCAAAATCCCCAAACTAAGGAGCCCACCACAGAGCCACTGATCAGCAAGAAAATACCCAATTTGACCTTGTGACTTTGAATTCATCTAGAATTTGCCTCAAAAGGTTGAGACTAACTACTCCCTGTGGACTAACTACTCATGGTGGCTCATACCTGGACTATATACTGCTTGTATATGAACATGCGCTTCAGTTTTCTGAAAAATGCCTATTCAACAGGATATATAATGCAAGATGTTGTTAAAAAACATACTGGTGTGAATATGGATAAACCTAAGCCCACACTTTGTATCTTAGTGATGTCTTTTATTCAAAACCAGGGCAACTAGGTGTTTCATTTCATGTAACAAAGCATCTGCACGAAGCTAGAGGTCTTGAGGAAAACAGACTTTTTGTCCTTTTCCTAGTAGGCTTTATCCTTTATGTAAAAACCTAAAAATTACATACTATGTGGAACAGAATTCATGCCACTGAAATAAATTCAAATCTTAAACCAATTAGTCAACTTTGAAATCCTGTAAGAGTATTGAATAGAACAGTGCCCATCCCGCTTCTTTTTTTACACTTACTGTGTGCTTCCCATTACATGTAAAATTATTTCTTTGATCCTTTTTCTAGATTGGAAATCATTTTATGTATAGCAGTCTATATTTTAATTCTGCTGTTAGGAAGGCATGTTTTTTTCATTGCTGTAGCTTTTATACCAGCATTAATACTGTTAAGTTATGAAATATCTTTCCGACTTTCTGGCAGGAACTGTGGTTTTCCATATACCTGCTTAGAGGCTCTTCTGAAGCTTGGTTTAGGTTTATTAGCTTCTGACTAACTGATACTGATTTAGCTGGGAAATGTGTTCTATTGCAGCAAATTCAATTATAAAACCAAAAAATGCACAAAGAACAGTCTGGTAGGATGTATTTTCATGGGAATAACTGACTTCATGGGGAAACAAGAATATTAGCTAAAGGTTAATTCTAGTGTTTAAATTCATAGCATTACATACCTGTGTGTTACATTTTGAACACAAGGAAACTGCATCATACTGATCATGTTGTCAGAAATGTCTTTATAGTCCTTGTTTCCTTCTAAAATTGTTTTAATGGCACCTGTAAAGCAAGTGGATTGTAACTAGCTTGAAATACTTAAATAATGTCAATATAGAGCTGCAATAATATTGATCAGAAGCTGAATTTCAAAAAGATGTTGCTGTGTAGAGTAAATGCAGGATTTTACAAATGTTGTGATTAAATAGCTTTGTCAAATAGCAAAAGAACTTTAATTTCTCTTAACTTGTAGCCTCAGCCATCATAAAATAGAAAATGTGAAGTGCTGCTCTTTGAGGAGGTGTCCGGTCTGTGGCTTGCCTCGTAGTACCCTTTTGCAGTGGTAGCATCTGAACAAATGGGACTTGTTTTGAAAACGAAGGCAGAGATGCCCTCTGAGACATCAGAGAAGCAAAACAGCGCAACACACTCCTGCACTGAGCCAAGTTGCTCTGTAAGGAGGTCTGTACTGCTAAGACACCTCCAAAACGTCTTGAGCGTTACACTGAAGCCAGTGAGCTTTTTACTTCATTTCAACATCCTGCTGCAGTCCAGTGCAATACTAAGCATGCAGCACAGAAAATAGGATTGACAGTGGGGTTATGCTGTTCACTTGAAGTAAAACAGTGCAAAGTTACCAGTATTGACAGACTTAAGTAGGGAATAATGGAATTGTATAGTCATTTTGGATTCCTTCTTTCTTTTGACCCCCTAGGTTAGTCTTGCCTCACCTCTTATTTAATCAGTAAACCCATAATGCTAGAAATTTGAGAGCTAAGACTTCATTTCTGGTTAAAAAAAGTCATCAACCCACTGTTGCCTAAAGTGTATACAGGTAGGGATGTAAGTTTGTTCCGTTGTTTTGAATTATGTGACTCAAGATTCTAAAACAGACTTCGAGCAATCGTAAACCTTCAGGCCTTGCCAGGGGGACAGGGGACATTGCTGTTTATGACCCAGTGTAAAATCTGGTAGCTGGGAGAAGAGAAATTGCCTGTTTCACCTCTGTGGAGCAGCAGGACTGGGGAAAGCCAGGAATCATGGTATCTAATTCCATTTCAACATCTGTGTGTTCAACTTTTCTGTAGTTTCAACTACACCTCGTATTTGCACCCACTGTTACATATGTATTCAGAGTAGTTAGGTGAGCTGGCCAGTCACCAAAGAAAACAGAACAAAGAGATAACAGAAACTTGTGTGAATAATCTGTTGGCTTTGGTCAGTGCTGAAACTCCAGAAGGAGCTGTAAAACTTACCTGTGTCTGTCTGTGTAAAGCTTAAAATTTAGTCTGATTTTGATATGTAGTTGGTAGTGGTTATTTTCATATAGTGTACAAGATATAGATTGTTTTGTGGAGTTCACTGTGCTGTATTTATCCATATTTTATGCTAATGCTAGTTTCTGTGGTTTATGCTGCTCCTTTTTGGCAGCTAACATTGCATATCTTATGTAACTTCTCTCTAATAAACACACTCTTAAGAGAATTGTCTTGCTTCCTTGACAGTTGTTTCGGGAAGTACGAATAATGAAGATACTGAATCATCCCAATATTGGTAGGTGCCCTGCATTTCTGCAAACTTTCTTCTATTGTACTCTTTATGTTTCCCTCTCTTTGGCTTTATTTGTATGTACTTTACTGCTATGCTGTTAAACTTTTTTGAGATAATAGGACAGTGAGCATTCAGTAAATGCTTCATTGTCTCACCTCCTTTACTCTGCTTGAGACAAGAGTGGTGCTCTGAGGAGAGAAACTTCTCAGTCCGGGAAAGCCTTAACATAGGAGATGCTGAGTGCTCACACTGGTCTGTTGAGGACCCCAGTTCCTGTTTTCTATTGAAGTTATTCTTGAGGCCGGAAAAGCATGAATTTTTTTAAGTGAAAGTAGCAAAACTCCATTAGTTCAGTCTAGGAGAGACTCCTGCTGACTAATATTTCCATAAAATTAGAATTACAAAGTATGTAATTTTCCCTTTCTGCTTTAGTTTTTTTCACATACCCCACAGCTTCAGGGCCCTACTTTGTGATGACAATTCTTCTGGCTGAGGAGGGCTGGACAGTCTTGTTCCAGAGACAGTTAATGGTCCTGAATCGGCCAGAGGGCTTGTTGCATACAAGGTATGGATGAGGTGTACAAGTTATTACATGCTAGGCACTCCCTCTCATCCCTTAAATTGTTTGTTGCTTTTCCAGCGTTCTTAGCTTCTGCTGGGTTTTGCTTTCTTGGGGGTGGTGGTGGGGGTGTGTTTGTTTTAAATGAATGGTTACTATTACAAGCTGAGGAAAGTCTTTCAGACCTAATACTTCTGGTACCCACTTGGTCAGAATCCCAAATATCTAACTGGGAGCAGTTTATGAGCGGAACAGAGAAGGTTTGTATGATCTTAAAGATGTCCATGTCAAATTGAACACTAATTTCAGCATGAACTCGTTTGTACAGTGTGCATAAACCTCTCAGAAAATTGTGAATTAATATGCTTTGTGATCAGCTGTGATTTAGAAATTAATTTTGCTTTTTCCCCCCCCTCAAAAGAATGCTAACCTAAAGGACATAAAGTTTTCCTATGGTTTAGTGTTATCACTGGCCATAAATTATACTCACTTCATGAGTATAATTTTTTGTTTGTGCTGTGCTTTTGCTCCCTGCTGCAATCTCTCTCTCATTCATTTTCCTTGCAGTAAAACTATTTGAAGTTATTGAAACTGAAAAGACATTGTATTTGGTAATGGAATATGCCAGTGGGGGTAAGTGAATTCTTAATTCTGCTGTAAGGGTGAACTGAAATATGGAAAGCCATGCCGGTTGCATGCCTAGGAATGATATAAGAACTTCATGGTTAATGGGTTATTGTAATCTGGCCTTCACAGCACTCCTAACAGACCTCTCAGGACAGACTTTCTTGCTTGCATCATGTTCTGTAAAGTAACCCATTAGGTTTGTGTTTAAGAGTAGTCATCATTCTGAGGCTTCTGCTGGAATTT
Source organism: Micropsitta finschii (assembly GCA_034783455.1). Taxonomy (NCBI): domain Eukaryota; kingdom Metazoa; phylum Chordata; class Aves; order Psittaciformes; family Psittacidae; genus Micropsitta; species Micropsitta finschii. The sequence continues at coordinate 14,413 of JAVHNF010076566.1, read as the reverse complement.
CGAGAGATAAGCTGGTGCTGAATATGGCAAAAACTTGACTCTGTTATATTTAGGCAAGCACTGGTGTGCCTTGTATGATCTCGAAAATGTGTGCCAAAGCACTTGGAGAGGCAGGGCCAGGGATAGGAATAAGGAACACAGGAAGGAGAGCAGCAGGATTGTAAAGAGTGAGAGGGATAATGGGTGCCTGCTTGAGAAGCTGCTTAGCAGCTGAATGGGAATGTTTGAATGTGGGAAGGGAATCCAGCATACGGTGACCAGCTAGGAAAGGCTGCTCCACAGACAATGCAAAGATGAGGATCTGAAAGGCATTTGAGCAGCTTTATTAGAGAACAGGAAGGGAAAACCAGAAGTAATATAGATAGTGTTAAGTGAAACCACTAGAGATATGCAAAACAAGTCTGATACATAAGAAGCTACCTATTTCTCAGCATCTTATATGCATTATGAGTATTTTTTATTATTTAAAGTCTCTGGTTTGTTTCACAGTGGTTCTTTAAGTAAATTTATTCTTGAATTTGAAGAAGTCTTAGTATGAAGGGTTCCATTTTTATATTTCTTGACTATTGATGTCTGGAAAGTGAAATTCAGTGCAGTCAAAGGGAATTTTTTCCTGGCTGCTCCTATTTCCTTTCCCTTCAAGAAGCAGGTGTGTGGGATGTTGTTTTCAAGCATGATTTGATTGTGCATGACAGTCAAAAATAAAACCTGTGCAGTAGAACTGATGTTTTGTCCATGTTGTGGTCAGGAGAAGTGTTTGACTACCTAGTTGCACATGGAAGAATGAAAGAGAAAGAGGCTCGTGCAAAATTCAGGCAGGTATGAAATTAAAATTCACTCTTTCTTGTGTTTCTATTTATGGTGTTTTTGGATAGACGTGAATATGAGCATACTTTTTTTACTTTGAAAGAGTATTTCTTGTTGTGATAATGTTTAGTAAAGCTGGAGTGGAAAAAAATCCCCAAAGAGAAAAGTATCTGCTTCCTACATACTGTCTAAAAATAGTAAGACTGTTTTGCATTCTTTTTCAGTGGATGTTCCTAAGAGCCCCATTTTTTGTTTTGAGTCATTTGAGGGCTCTGATCCTTTTCTGAATATGTTAGAATTTAACAAATGCTCTATCTAGAGATGTTGATGTGATGACATGTATTGCTGTGTCATGTCATACCATTTTCCATGAACAGTAGTCTGTAACAGGTTTTTATACTGTTATTACAAGCTTTCTCATCTTTTTTTCTTACCCTGGTTTTGGTGATTTTATTGCAAAAAGCTTTGATTAGATAAAATTTGGAATTCTTCAGAATGAAGGTATATAATTAACATGTAAAGAAACTGCTTTTAATTTGCTGTTTCAGACTTGGGGTTTGTCATATGTGAAAGATACATACGGACATGTTGAATGAACTGTTCTGTTAGGGATGAATTGCAGAGCTATGCTGCAGATATTTCAGATCTGAGTTGGTACATCTGGCTATTGGGTTGGGGGGGTGGAATAATTTCCTTTTATAGTTACTGCTATTGGGAGATCTGCATTTAAAATAGATGTTTCTCCTATTACCTCAAGGAATATGTATTAAACTTTTTTTTTATATAAGAAAATGAGCTGCTTTTTGGCCCATAGCACCTTAAAGTTTAAAGTTTTTAAGGAATTGTCTGAGGTTTCAGGTATCACAGTTCAACT
>JAVHNF010076538.1:0-11428 GCA_034783455.1 Micropsitta finschii | reverse complement strand
ATGGAAGGTCCCTGTGACATTTCTGTATGTAGGGTGTGTTTTTTCCATCTCATCTGCTGGTTTAGTCTGGTGTCCCTAGCTGTGCTGGAAACTCTGACTAGATAGATTCTGTTCTAGCCAAGAGCTCTCCAAAGCATTATTTGTGAACACTCATTCAGAGAAAACCTTAAAATCTGCCTATAGTTGTCTTTCACCAGCATTTGCACAGTGATATCACTGCTTTTGCCAGAACGTCGGTGGAAAATACAAACCTTGCAAGGGTTCATGTGAAAGTGTCTGCATGCAAATTCTCAGAGGAGGGATTTTCCTTCCCCTAATTGCTTTTGCTGGTTTTGCCATAGAAAGGGTCGAAATGATCCTCAGTGAACACACTCAGCAGGGGATTTCTTCCTATCACATATCTCTGAATTCTCCCCACCTCCCAGGCTGCAGCATATGACTAGTCCTATGCCTTTGTGCCAAATTTCTGCTAAAGTTCACCCAGCTTTCAGAAACCAAGCTGGGAGCAGGTCATTAGACTGCTTTCATAAGGGTGAGACACGGCTTTTAGGGTTAGCTGGAGAACAGTTAAACAGAAGAAAGTCTTCCGAGTGACATTTCACTGGAGAACTCCCTAAAATCATTTTTCTTCTGAGCATGGGTAATCTCAGCCAGAAAACTGAACCTCTGAAAAGATGGGATTTTGTGTATAAAGAGAGAAATTAAACAATTTGCAGTTTAAACTGCAGCATTTACAAGCTAAACTAGTTATGGAGGATACAAACAGATGCAATACTTTTAAATTAGTCTTTGTCTGGGTCAGGTTGTATTTGCTCCCTGTACAACAGGTCATCATCCCACCTGCAGTGAGAAATACTTTGGTCTTTGCAATGGCCTGAATCTTTCTGCTGTAACTTGTGTTTAATTCTGAAATTCTACTGGGCTGGAAATTTGGAGTGGTTTTGCTTTTTCCCTGAAGTGTTATCTTATTACCTTGCGCTCAGAAAACTTCCAAATTGTGCATATCACCTGAGAACAGACTTGATAATTATATCATCCGTCATGGGGATTTGACTGTTGCTTTGATAAAGGAGATACTAAGCTCTGCCAGGCTGTAGAACTGAGAAGGCCTGGTGCATTAGGAGGTACAGAGTATTACCTTTGCTTTCTTCCCCACTGTTTCTCAACCTGACCTCCAGAATGTCCAACCAAGCAGCTGTGAATGAGGCAAAATACCAGTGCAGTTGAACAGGAATTTTTTTCAAGAACAACAGGATCAGGCATCTGAAATGGTTCAGGCTAACACTACTGAGGATTCAGAGAAATGTCCAGCTCTAACAGGGGCCAGATATTACAGTTAAGATGCTGACCTATAACAACAGATAGGTTGCTCATTCTGACATCCTGCCTTGGGCAGGTCCTTGCTTTTTGGGATGCACAGAGCCTGCTTGACCACGTACTGCTGAATCAGAGGACAGCCACCTCTCATACCACCGCTGTCATTGCCATCCTGCCCAAAACTTCACCTGATTCCCTAGCAGCCTGGATATGTTTTTGGCCAAGAGCACAGCAGGTAACAGCAGCAATGAATGTCTCCAAACATGTACAGGACTTGATCAATGCATCTATCTGTAGCAAAACCCTGCTCTGAGGTTTAGCTTCACCTATTTTTTTTTTTTCAATTTCCATAACTAGTTTGCTGATTTCATGCCATTGCGGGGTGGTTATTTTGAATTAAAATGTGCTTATGTTCTTCAAGGCACTTAGTAAGAAAGATTTCTAGATTCCCTGGGGAAATGTAGCTTTTCCAAACCTTTTTTCTCACGTTTTGGTCATGGATGGGATTTCTGGTTTATTAACCAGCAGATGTGGCCAGTGGGCACATCAGTAGCAGGTAGTGTTGCTATGTGTGGCTGTAAGGTGCAGCTGAATCCTTGCTGGCAGCGCCAGTGCAGTGAGGCATGCCTTGTGTCCTGCTTTGCTCTTCAATTTTCTGGAAGAAAGTAAACTCTCTTGCTGCTGCGTCTAGTGATTTGTGTTGACTGCTTTCATGTGGTGTTATCTCTTTCACTGTGAATTTTTATTCCAACTTGGGGTATGGATAAACCCTGAAAGCTGGAGTGATTTAATTACAGCTGTAGAGACAGCAAATGAGAGCATGCTCTCGGTCACAACCCCTACAGTTGGGATGATAAAAGGATTTCCATTAGCCCCTTCTTTTCCATCTCAGTAAAGTCAGAATAAAATCTTTCACTCTCTTTGAATAGTTGTAATTAAACCAGTGTAGCTTCCAGCTGTAACCCAAGTTGAGAGGCAGTCCCTGCAGAGAGCATTCTTACTGCTGAAAGCTACTGTCATCAGACTAAGAAATAGCCTCTGAAAATCAAAATGATCAATATACATTGGCATAATTTTGTTCTTCATGGAACAGCTACATGAAATACTGAACCTAATTGGCCCCTGGAATACCGGTATTATACATTTGTGTTGAGGTTGTAATCAAGCCACATCTTCAGGTAACATGACTTTAAAGGCTCAAATCAGTTGTCGAATACCTGGTGAACATGCTATGATTAAGAAATAAGTATTTGTTTACTTTCATCTGAACAACTCTTCTTTCTCTGCTGACTGTGTTATGTGCTGAAGAAATTCCAATTCAACTACCAATTTAACCCCTCAAATTTCACAGGCTTCTGTAGAACAGTCTTTATGCAGACTTTGTCTTTCCAGTGTGGTAAGAGTTAAGGAGGTGGGATGTGCTGGCACCTCAGGTACCAGCCTGCACTCCTATTCTGGTGATCCTGAACCCCTCAGGCCACTTGGGGAAGCCCTAGGGACTGGGTTCTGTCTTGTTTGCATGCTTATTTTATCCTAGATGTGGGGAAGCTGGGAAGAGTGGAACTGTTGCTGAGGGCTGTTGAGGGCTGGTTCTGCCCTGATGTGGAGACACACTGCCTGCCCCTGCCGTGATTAGTTTATTATCCCAACACAGGATATTGTTACTGGGACTGGAATATGGCTGCACAAACTTTATTTTTTTATTAAACTAAACAAATGATACTCAAAAGATACATTAGGATCCAAAAGGGACATTACCATTTTTTAGCCAATTTTCTAAATTGTAAAAGTATGAGGAGATGCATTATAGAGCTATAGTTTAAAACTGTGCAGGCAGAAGAATTTAAATGTTGTCCAAAATTAACAAATCCAAGCTGTTATTTCTCCCAGAGGTTAGATTGTATAATTTAATGTGCATAGGTAGCACATTCTATGAACTCTGCTGACACGGAAACTCCTGAAACATTTTATTTGTTATTAAGCTTAATTCTAGAGACTATTATCAAAGCATGATTAGCACATATAACAGGGTGAGGGTACAGTGCACTTTTATTGGATGGCTAGGAGCTGGTGCTTAGTTTTCCCAGATCACAAGGACTCAGTCATGCGGAGGTATCCATGAACACTTTCATTCCCAGGAATCTGTTGGCTTTCCTCTGTGGGGTCTCTTGTGTGCGCCTGTGTCTGCAGGGTTTGGGCTGTGGTATGTAATAGTCTGACAGAGGGAAAGTGCCACTTGCCTCAGTGTACTGGCAGGTGAGGACAATGGGCAGAAGAGGAGAAACCTTTCCACAGGGCTGTGTGTGCCAAGGCAGATGTCCCCTTAGCTCCGCACTAGGAGAACCAGAGTGGTAAAAGCCATGCTTGTTCCCTAAGCCAGCACAGCAGGCAGTCAGATGCTTTATTTCATTAGCAACACAAGTATTAATGCTCCTTTGAACTAAGGCAACGTGGAAAATGCAAACAGCATGTGGGCACCAGGCTGCCAAACGTGCAGATGAAAGCTCTGCTCCTGCCCTCCCTGCCTGCATCCAAACCATGGCAAACCCAGCCCCCTCAGCGTTCCGGAAATGCCCAGTTACCTCCTAATATTTGCTGCCAATATCATCTGCAGGGAATGTTCGCTGTGTACTCTTCAAACATCTGGGGACCATTTTATCCTGCCAGCTGTGCTACAGACCCTGCATGTCTGTGGATGCAGCGTGCACAGCGGCTGCTGCAGCCTGCCTGGGAAGGCACTGGTGGCTCCATCAATAGCAGAGACCAAGCCATGTGGCACCAAACTTAGCTGAAGAAAGGAGGAAAGGGAAGCGGGATTAAACACCTTTGAAAAGCTGTTCTTGCATGGGAGAAAACAGATGATGATACTTCTGATGCTACTTGTGCTGTTCACAGACCTGTTTTCATTTAAAGTTTTCAGCTAGGTAGGTTGAGTAGTTACCTCCACAAAATAATAAGGTTAATCTCAAACTGAATTTCAGCCTCAGTCTCAAAATGTTATCTTGTGTCAGCATGAGAATGACCAAAGCATTACTTCTTGTCACAGTACCAGAAAGGCAGGAGGATGGTAAATTTCCCTTCTACTTATCCTGTTTTGACAATGCGTGATTTATGTCAGCTGAAAGGAGTCTGAAGATACATCAGCATCTTACTTTTTTTTTCCATCCAACCAACCGTGTTGGCAAGTCAATTTGGGAAAGCTAAATTATAAGCAGTAGACCAGAGATGGAAAAGTCTTTATTAGATAAAATAGGCAATGCAGGGTACAGCTCTCTGCCTGAGAACTTATCTGATGCCAGGCTGACAGTATTCTTGCCCAGCGGAAATTATTAGTCTTTGAAAGGGATATGTAGTGAAACACATTAAAAATGGCAGCACGGAAGACATCTGTCTGCTCATCAGTTATCACAGGTAGCTGCACCGCACTGTGTGACAACTGTGAAGGAAAGCCACCCAGAGCTGGAGAAGTGCCAGCCTTCAGGACAGATCACAGAGCGTTTCTGCTGTCAGTGCCACGTTCCCTATAGGTGGATGTGACTAATCATAGAAATAAGTATGCAGGGTGGCACCGGCATAACTAGTTTTCAAAACTCTCAGGGATCACTGAGTGTACATATGCAATTTTATCCAATTAACCAAAATGAGTTTTGTGCATTACATTCCCGGGGTGGCTTTAAGGCTTTAGGGATAAAGACTGGAACCATCACTCCAGTTCAGAAGGCTGTTAGGGTTTGAAGCCCTGATTCTGCAAGGTACTTCAACACATGCATGAATTTAAGCTTTTGAGAAGTCCTGCTGTTGACAGTGGGACTACTTAGGTGCTTTAACTGCTTAAATGTTTTCCTGAATATGACAACACTGAATAAATGTAGTGCAGGTCTAGAGCTTTTAAATGTCATGTCAGGCAGAGCAAACACTGTTAACGAACACCAAGTTCCTGTCAAAAGGGTACCCTGCTTCTCCGGGGCAAGGGAAATTCTGAAGTGGTGCTGCTGTGTGGGAGCGAAGTCAGATCTGACTGTAAGTCACTGCACACTTACCTTTCCTTGCTGCAGAGTCTGCCTCTCATCTCCTCTTTGGTAGCAGCTTTGTATTGCTTCCCCTTATTAGAAACAAAACCACAAAAAGCAGCTCACAATCTAAGCTCAAATTCCTGCAATTCTTCTGCAGCTTCATTCAAATTAGGGGCCATCAGCATGTCCAAGATGTATTGATCTGGTGAGGAACCTCAAAGACTGCAAAATCCAATGACAATTCATTTTTTGTTTCAACAGATTGAGTCAGAAGCCAGGGAGGGGCCGGGGTGGAACATTTCCATGGTTGATATTGCATTCATGAATCCAGCCCTTTGTTCAGCTGGGGGCTGCACGCTGACAAATGTGCTGTTTCCTGAAAGCCGTAACATCTTTGTCCGATGTCCAGGTGCAGGAAGCAGGGTACAGACTGGGGCAGCCTTCTGCTAAAAAGGATTTTCTTTTTTTTTTTTTAATCATTTTAAGATTAAGAAACCAACCCAAAATCTCAGGACATGCTTAAGATCAAAAGGAGTTCAGCTGAAGAAAATATCAGAGCCTCTTTTCATCCCACAGCCAGCCATCTTTCTCCACTAACGAAGCCTGGTTGAATCAGATATTATCTATCTTTTTTTTTCTTTTAAAGGATGTTGCCTTGTTTTTTTCTTTCTGAAATCGTCTTTATGATCATTAGGTCTACTGCAAGCTACAGATTAGGTATTTGTGTGTGTATTGAGATACCATGTCAGCCTTCTCCTTGGCTGTGATTGACAGAAGGCCAGTTTCGTGGCACTGGCAATTAGACAAGAATGGTAATACCCTGAATGCTGAGTTCTCACATATTGAAGCATTAGATCATTTTACCCTTGAATTGCCTCAAGACCCACACTAACATCCGGTCAGCCTACCAGTTTCCTACAGAAGTTCCCAGCTTCAAAATCAATAGGAGGCAATCAGAGGGTGGTAGGGTCCCATGGAATTTGACAGCTCAGTATTGAAGCACCGTGCACACCTCTTAGCAGGAAAACACGGGACTCAGCTTCCAATAAAAATAATTTTTCAATGTCGTGTTAGATCTCAAAAATGGAATCAAAACTGCTTGAGGTTGACCTAGTAATTTTTTAGAGAACAGAAGATTCTTTTGTGGTGTTTTAAATAAGAATGGAGAAGATTAGAAACAAAACTCTAGATGATACATCTTAGACATTAGCTTAGTCACTGCTGGTACAACTGTAGAAGAAAAACTGCCCTAAGCCTGATCATCTGCACTGCAGAAAGCCATTTGTCTGACTGCTTTATGATTCAAACCCCATAAGCACTACCCACAGTAGCCTATAGAGCAACGAGTTGATGTCTGAGGTCTCCAGCACTTGGACCAAAAGTGTGAGTGTCTTCATTACCAACTTACAGAGTCCTTTTCTTTCTCCAGTTAAAGTGGTTGTTGAAGTGTCTTTTTCTGCTGAGTGCAATAGCTCTGCTGGGACATGGAGAGCCAATCCCTCTGGAATGTTTGGTGGCTTGGTGCTGCACCTGGCAGGGAAAAGAGCCTGGTTATAATTTTTATTCCAAAGAAAGCAGATAAAGCTTGTATACCTAAGTGTCCTGCACTTAGGATTGTGCTTTATCCTTTGAGCCACTGTGGACAGAAGGCCACTCCCCAAAAAAATAACAAGATGGCTTGGATGTGCCAAAATTTCAACATCCCATTTTTTTAATTTATTTTTTTTATTTATTTTTGTTAGGTCATAACTATTTCTCCGATTCAGCTTGAAATGGCAAACAGCTTCCTTTGATCTGAAACTCCATTCTTCTGCAAATACGCACTTTTTAAAAGAAAAAAAAAACAGGCCTACAGAGAAGTAGCTAATGTGTTATTACAGCTGTGCCTCTTAAAGGACCCATTCTCAGCCCAAGTATGATGTAGCATTCAATGAAGTTAACACAAAGCCACCAAGTTAAATGGGTCTTGGACAAGCTATGAAACTCCTTGCAGACAGCATATAATAGGATATCAGAAATAAAATGTAGCCAATTATAAGTCATGGCAAACCATAAAATCAAACCAAAATATGTTCTTGTGTTTTGTCACATTGCTGTTTTGCCACTAGTTTCTGACCAGTCTCAGAGGAGCGCACTGGGTGTTAGGTGCTGGGAAGAGCTGGGCTGTAACTCCACTGCTAATCCAGATGTGCTGGGAGGTGGATATTTAACTGTCATGGCTATCTGTGACAGTTACAGCTTTCTTAAATACCCTCTTTGGAAGAAACCATGCACATGGTCCAGGGCAAGAGCACCATTACCACATAGGGAGGGAAAGAATGGTGCCCCACAGCAGTGAGAGAAGCACAGCTGGCAAAGAAGGGCTGAGAGTGACCTTCCACCAAGCAGGGAGGCTGACCTCCCAGTCTGATCCTGGGATCCCTCTTAGCCACCCTTGGTGGAAGGCACAGCTGGATGCTTCTGCCAGACACAGATTATGGTGGCTTTAGTTGTAGTTTAGAAACTTCAGCATTTTGGGGTGGTTTGTTCATTGTTTTGGGTTGGTTGGGGGTGGGGTGTTTTTATTTTGGGGTTTTTGTCCTGTGGGCTTTTGTTTGTTTGTTTTCTTTTTTAATTTTAGTGTGCTCTACAGCTGTTCCTGGGCTTTGCTTCTCCACCTTTCAGCTGAACATCATGTAGTGCCCTAGGACGCTAATTACTCTGGAGGCCAACAGGCAATCCTGCTGGTTTACAAAGTAACTGCCCACAGCTTTCTGTTGTGTTGGTGAGTTTAAGTGAGTCTGGCTTTTTCATGAAAGGGGTTGAATTATCTCTTCTGACATTGAAGACTCTGAGATACGAGTGACTCTGGGAGGGAAGTAACAGATGGCAACAGTTTCCAGTGCTGAGATTCTCCGCAACTTGCTTGTATGGTGAGTCTCCCAGCATCCTTGGAGACTGCACGGGGAATCATTGTTCTGGTCTTACGAATAGGAATGTTCCAGTGAAAGGGGCCAGTGTCATGATCCAGCCAGCTCTGCAGTGCACTGTTCCAGCTCCTGTCCCGCCTCTGCTAGCAAAGGGGCTGAGCCTGGAGAAGAGCTGAGCACTTGCAGCATGCCTGGAAATACCCAGGCACATCAGGTCTATGCAAACAAGGGGATTCCTTTGTAAAAGGTAGGGAGGGGACCTTCAGTACTTCTGAGTCATGTCCCTGTTTGGTCTCTTCTCATTTATCTAGTCTTTTTTGAAGTTGTTGGGAGGGAGAGCTTTCTGCGGCCCCCTCTCAAAAATGAGGCTTCTGTACAAAAATGAAGCTTTTGGACATACACATTGTGCCAGAGTATAAATCACTGGCTTTGCTAAGTGAAGGCTCTCCTCTAAATCCCATGCTGAATCTCTCACGCTGCCTGACTCATCAGCTGTCATTCCTGAGGGATCTTGCCATGCAGGGCCATAAACCATCCAGCTGCTGAACACCTCCTTGAAGGTATACTTGTTACTGTGCATTTTACCTAGATTGCTCAACAGCACCTATTTCTCTCCATTCAGCAAAGACTGGTAGGAAATATTACATCTTCCAGGCTCAGGAATCTGTAGCTTTCCTGTCTGGCCCTGTTTCACTCAGGGGACAGGGCACCCTGAAGGCAGAACAAAGGGCATTTGTCCATTCAACCTAGTCTATTTTCCCTCTCTTGTCTCCAGGGATTGGTTCTTTTATTCCCCTTCTCTCCCATAGAAGACCATAGGGTTTTTTCCAGTGTGAGGATACTGTCAAGAATACAATAGTAATTCATTCATTCACCCCTCCTGTTTCACATCCTTCTCCCACACTTCGAGATGGCCCAACAACATATTTTAGCCAACCACTGTATATTTTCTACCCCAGAGCCATCTGCACAACTTATTTTTCCTTCCAGTAGGATGCCATGGTGTCATACAACTACACAGCCATCGTCATTTCATTGGTCTTGCATGCACACCCTTCTGAGGTACTGTAAGGGTTAAACATTGGAACCCATCTCTCACAGGACAGCCTGCTACAACTGGGAGAAGACGCTCTGCTATGCATGTAGTTGCCATTAGATGTCTCTAGCCCCCTGGTCTTCGAAACGGAGGCAGTCAAGCATGACAGTCGGTGGTTGGTAGCAGAAGATGGAATTGAAAGGTCGTCATTAATCCTCGTAGTTAGTAAGCACAGGCTGATATCAAGTGTCCAACTGCTTGGGAAGGAGATCTTGTACTTCTAACTAAACTTATTCTAAATCAAGGTCCTCTTTGACCTTTGGTGGACCTGGACTTTCTGAAGGAAGCAGTCTAGTGTTCTGATGGAAACAGTGGTGGAAAGCATGCTGAGAGCAGAGTGCCCTGCATCTTATAAACATGGGCCTACAGAATCTGCTTCACAATTGTTAAGGAGGCTGTAGTTATTTTCCTCAGTTTAGTTTGCTTATTTAAACAGCACAATAGATTTTCCCTGTGTGATTAACAAGGATTTTCCAAAACAATAAGGCTTACATTTCCAGAAAGACTTACCAAGCCAAGCAAAGCTAAGCAAAGCCAAGCTTCTATTATCCTAATTGGGGCTGGAGTAGACCTTTAATACGGATCAGTTTGTTATTTCTATTTACTATATGAATAGAACAGCCCAGACCATAGTGGAGTGACTTGCCCTAGCTACTATGCAAGTTAATGGCAGAGCTGAAATTTGACTAAATGCTCCGTCTGGTCAGCTGGTTTCTAATATTTTTGTGCAGCTGATCACAGAAGAGAATGACATATCTGTTCTTTGCTGTGGGCTCACTGAAAGTAATTAAGAGTGGCAATAGGCATTTAGATGAATTAAGGTCTCAAAGGTAAAGAGGCATGGATAGGAAAAACTGCAAAGTACTAATTACATTAATCGTGACCAATTAGAGAAAACTCTTCCCTCCTCCTCCTCTCTGAGCAAAAGGGTTTTGGAAAACTTGACTCATGAACCATGTCTGGTACTTGGCAAAACCTCATGGGCACAAAGCTAACTGGAAGAGCCAAAGCAGCAAAGCTAGACCAGCAGCAGATATAAGAACAGCTCCGCCACCTCAAAGCAGAAGTCTGTTTCCACCGAGCACCCAAAAGTGGAGTCCTGGGGGTGGGTGTAACTCCATGGCAAAGGTCTGCTCCCTTTCAGAAGGCTCTCCCCCTTTCCTGCCTGCTGCTGGCACTGACTACACCCAGGCAGAGGAAATGCTCACAGCAGTGCTGCCCCTGGGCTTTCATATTTCACGTTCCCATATCATTGGCCTTGGCATTCTGGCCCTTACTCGTGCGACCACTGCAGACACTGGCAGCCCTGATAAGGAAAGGTCCCTCACAGGCAGGCTCAGGCCAGATGTGTTGTATTTGGCTGCATCAAACTTTAAATCACTAGCCATGAACAGCTGCAGGGCCACATAAATAAATAATCATTTCAAAATTTTCAGACTGATGCTGAACTTCCTGTAAAATAGAATTAACGAAGACAAATGAAGCAAATTCTAGGTGTTTGAGATTTATGGTCTACGCAATGACCTTCCTTTGAAACAGTGTCAGTGTCATTCCCCTTGCTGGCTGAGTGCGCACAAGCACACAGGCTGTCTCTGTAGCCCTGCCGGCCTATTTCTTTCTCTTTTTTTTTCTCCATCCTGATTTATAAGGATGTTCCCTATCTTTCGTGCCTCAGGGAACACATGGGACTTTCAGTAAACATACACAATGCAGTTCCTTTTTTCCCAAGAACCAAAAGGAAAAGGCTCCTCCCCACAAAATAAACAACCCACCCATTCCCTCAAGCAAATACCTAGAGGAAGAGATGATCAGCTTTGTGTTGTGCCTCACAGATCTTCAGGCTTCTGCCTTCTGCAGTGAAGAGCTCTACTGATGAGGGTCATCTCTTTAGAGTGCCATGCCATGTGTCACCACAGGTGAGGTCTGGGACTTTCAGACCCAAGAGTACCTGATGCCTGGTTTCTCCCTTACCCCCCTGACAGAGAGACAGGCATTTTACACAAGGGCAATATAACACCTGTCCTGGGTTCAGCAGTAGCAGTCATTTTTTCTTCTTAGTAGCTGGTGCAGCACTATGGTTTTGACTTTCGGCC